>VDFB02202122.1:0-83806 GCA_007258455.2 Sequoia sempervirens
CACATTAATTCCACCGATATATTTTAATTATTGATAATCTGTGATTATATCAGGCCATTGGGGGAAAGAAAACATTCGTTCCACTGATGTTCATGAGTTACAACGATGTGCTTACTTTTGTTGACTCTATCAGTCTATCGGGGAGAACACCTTAGGAGTTAGCCCGATAGGGTATTGTTACACTGATACTAGGTTATGAATTGATTTCATCAGGCCATTGGTGAGGCTATGATGGGGGATCCACCGATGAGGCATTATTAGGCTGATAGTGCTAAAAAAAAATTGATAGTGCTAATTTTTATTTAGGAACGGTGAAAGATTATGGAGTCTCAAACTCATTTATGGGTGCGTCAATTTGGCAATGTGGGCTACAAAATGGATCCTGTCACACAAATTTCAACAATTTGTGTTGATCATAAAATTAAAATGTCATGAATTTCTGTGAAATGTGGAGGATAGGTGGGTTGAGGCTATTGAAAAATGTGATATTTTTTAGTTCAAACATGATTAAGGGTTGATGGATTAAGATTGAGGGTTGATAATTGAGGGTTAAGGGCAGTTTAATATATACGATAGAGGGTTGAGGGTTTAAGGTTGAGGGTAGAGAGTTGAGGGACGTTTATGGTTCAAGGATTAGGGTTGAGGGTCCAATGTATAGGGTAGAGGGTATAGTGGTTAATGAGGGATTAGGGTTTAAGGATACTTGAGGGTTGAGGGTAGAGGGTAGAGGGTACTTGAGGGTTTAAGGGTTGAGGGATTAAGGGTCGAGGGTTGAGGGATTATGGTAGAGAGTTTACTTGGGTTCAAGAGTTTAAGGGTTGAGGGATTAGGTTTGAGGGATTACTAGGGTCAACTAGGATAGAGGGTATTAGGATGTTGAGGGTAGAGGGACATAGAGGGTTTAATAGTTTAGGGTTTAGGGTATTAGGTTGAGGATATAGGGTTGAGGGATTAGGGTTGAGGGTTGAGAGTTGAGGGTTGAGGGTTGAGGGATTAGGGTGGAGAGGGAGGGATGGATTAAGGATTGAGGGATTAAGTGTTGAAGGTAAAGAATTGAGGGTTAAGGGTGGTTTAATGTATAGGGTAGAGGGTTGAGGGTTTTAGGTTGAGGGCAGAGGGTTGAGGGATGTATATGGTTCAAGGATTAGGGTTGAGGGTCCAATGTATAGGGTATAGAGGTTAATGAGGGATTAGGGTTTAAGGGTACTTGAGGTTTGAGGGTAGAGGGAAGAGGGTACTTGAGGGTTTAAGGGTTGAGGGATTAAGGGTTGAGGGTTGAGGGATTAGGGTAGAGAGTTCACTTGGGTTTAAGGGTTTAAGGGTTTAAGGGTTCAGGGATTACTAGGGTTGACTAGGGTAGTGGGTATTGGGACGTTGAGGGTAGAGGGATGTAGAGGGTTTAATGGTTTAGGGTTTAGGGTATTGGGTTGAGGGTATAGGGTTGAGGGATTAGGGTAGAGAGGGAGGGATAGATTAAGGATTGAGGGATTAAGGGTTGAGGGTTGAGAATTGAGGGTTAAGGGCGGTTTAATTTATAGGGTAGAGGGTTGAGGGTTTAAGGTTGAGGGTAGAGGGTTGAGGGACGTATATGGTTGAAGGATTAGGGTTGAGGGTATCGGGGTTAATGAGGGATTAGGGTTTGAGGGTACTTGAGGGTAGAGGGTAGAGGGTAGAGGGTACTTGAGGGTTTAAGTGTTGAGGGATTAAGGGTTGAGGGTTGAGGGATTAGGGTAGAGAGTTTACCTGGGTTTAAGGGTTTAAAGTTTGAGGGATTATGGCTAAGGGATTACTAGGGTTGACTAGGGTAGAGGGTATTGGGATGTTGAGGTTAGAGGGACTAGAGGGTTTAATGGTTTAAGGTTTAGGGTATTGGGTTGAGGGTATAGGGTTGAGGGATTAGGGTAGAGGGAGGGATGGATTAAGGGTGGAGGTATTAAGGGTTGAGGGTTGAGGGACGTATATGGTTCAAGGATTAGAGTTGATGGTCCAATGTATAGGGTAGAGGGTATAGGAGTTAATGAGGGAATAGGGTTTAAGGGTACTTGAGGGTTGAGGGTACTTGAGGGCTTAAGGTTTGAGGGATTAAGGGTTGAGGGTTGAGGGATTAGGGTAGAGAGTTTACATGGGTCTAAGGTTTTAAGGGTTGAGGTATTAGGACTGATGGATTACTAGGGTTGACTAAGGTAGAGGGATGCAAAGGGTTTAACTGTTTAGGGTTTAGGGTATTGGGTTGAGGGTATAGGGTTGAGGGATTAGGGTTGAGGGTATAGGGTTGAGGTATTAGGGTAGAGATGGAGGGATGGATTAAGGGTGGAGGTAGTAAGGGTTGAGGGTTGAGAATTGAGGGTTAAGGGCAGTTTAATGTATAGGGTAGAGGGTTGAGGGTTTAAGGTTGAGGGTAGAGGGTTTAAGGTTGAGGGTAGAGGGTTGAGGGACGTATATGGTTCAAGGATTAGGGTTGAGGGTCCAATGTATAGGGTAGAGGGTATAGGGGTTAATGAGGGATTAGGGTTTAAGGGTACTTGAGGGTTGAGGATTGAGGGTAGAGGGTACTTGAGGGTTTAAGGTTTGAGGGTTGAGGGATTAGGTTAGAGAGTTTACTTGGGTTTAAGGGGTTTAAGGGTTGAGGGATTAGGGCTGAGGGATTACTAGGGTCGACTAGGGTAGAGGGTATTTGGACGTTGAGGGTAGAGGGATGTTGAGGGTTTAACGGTTTAGGGTTTAGGGTATTGGGTTGAGGGTATAGGGTTGATGGATTAGGGTAGAGAGGGAGGGATGGATTAAGGGTGGAGGTATTAAAGGTTGAGGGTTGAGAATTGAGGGTTAAGGGCAGTTTAATGTATAGGGTAGAGGGTTGAGGGTTTAAGGTTGAGGGTAGAGGGTTGAGGGACATATATGGTTCAAGGATTAGGGTTGAGGGTCCAATGTATAGGGCATAGGGGTTAATGAGGGATTAAGGTTTAAGGGGGTACTTGAGGGTTGAGGGTAGAGGGTAGAGGGTACTTGAGGGTTTAAGGGTTGAGGGATTAAGGGTTGAGGGTTGAGGGATTAGGGTAGAGAGTTTACTTGGATTTAAGGGTTTAAGGGTTGAGGGATTAGGGTTGAGGGATTACTAGGGTTGACTAGGGTAGAGGGTATTGGGACGTTGAGGGTAAAGGGATGTAGAGGGTTTAATGGTTTAGAGTTTAGGGTATTGGGTTGAGGGATTAGGGTTGAGGGTATAGGGTTGAGGGATTAGGGTAGAAATGGAGAAATAGATTAAGGGTGGAGGTATTAAGGGTTGAGGGTAGAGGGTTGAGGGAAATTTAATGTATACTAGGGTAGTAGAGGGTAGAGCTAGTAGAGGGTGTGTGAAAGGGTTTAGGGTTTAACTAGGGTTGAGGGTTGAGGGTAGAGGGTTTTTGGTATATGGTTCAAGGATTAGGGTTGAGGGTCCAATGTATAGGGTAGAGGGTATAGGGGTTAAGGGATTAGGGTTAATTAAGGGTATTTGAGGGTTGAGGGTTGAGGGTAGAGGGTAGAGGGTAGAGGGTCGAGGATTTAAGGGTTGAGGGTTGAGGGATTAGGGTAGAGAGTAATTTACTTGGGTTTAAGGGTTTAAGGGTTGAGGGTACGTATTGGCTGGTTGAGGGTAGAGGGATGTAGAGGGTTTAATGGTTTAGGGTTTAGGGTTGAGGGTTGAGGGTATAGGTTGGTTGAGGGATTAGGGTTGAGGGTAGAGGGTAGAAGGTTTAAGGTCGATTTAGGGTTTAAGGGTTTAGGGTTGAGGGACGTTAACAGTTGAGGGTAGAGGGTTTAGGGTATAGCTAGGACGTTTGAGGGTATAATATTGTTGAAGGTTGAATATCAAGAATGTTGAGGTTCCAATGTAGAGGGTAGAGGATATGGGGTTTGAGGGTACTTGAAGGTTTAAGGGTTGAGGGTTGAGAATCTAGGGTTGAGGGTTTAATGTATAGGGTAGATCAGAGGGACGTAGAGGGTATAAGAGGGTTTAAGGTTGAGGCTTGAGGGTTGAGGGTAAATGTAGGTTGAGGGTCCAATGTATAGGGTAGAGGGTATAGGGTTTGAGGTTGGATTAGGATTTAACTAGGGTTGAGGGTTGAGGGTAGAGGGTAGAGGGATGAGGGTTAATTAAGGGTTGAGGGATTAAAGGTTGAGGGTTGAGGGATTAGGGTAAAGAGTTTAGTAATTGGGTGTAAGGGTTTAACTAGGGTTGAGGGATTAGGGTCGAGGGTAGAGGGTATAATATGGTTCAAGGATTAGGGTTTAAGGTTGAGGGTAGAGGGTTGAGGGTCCAATATTGTATAGTTCGGTAGAGGGTATAGGGGTTGAGGGTACATATATATGGTTGGGGGCCCAATGTATAGGGTAGAGGGTATAGGGGTTATGAGGGATTAGGGTTTAACTAGGGTTGAGGGTAGAGGGTAGAGGGTAGAGGGTTAATTAAGGGTTTAATGTATTTTTCTCCAATTTTTTGAAAAAGTTGGTGCTATTTATTGGGATGGTGCTATATATTTTA
The DNA here is from genome assembly GCA_007258455.2 of Sequoia sempervirens. Lineage (NCBI taxonomy): Eukaryota > Viridiplantae > Streptophyta > Pinopsida > Cupressales > Cupressaceae > Sequoia > Sequoia sempervirens. Next base: position 4,520 of record VDFB02202122.1, read on the forward strand.
CGTCGAAGGCGCATCCTATTTGAAGAAGACAAACATGAAACTACCAATCAATGGTTTATATCAGACTGTCGACCCTTGAAACTATTTGGTCCATTGATACCCTTTTCTTGATTTTATCACATTATAATAATACTTTACCTACAAAAGTCTACCCCGCACTACATAATATCTTATATGGATTGCATATAATTTAGTTTTGCGTGCGGTTAAAGTATTTTTTATTCTACTTTTTTACAAGCATGTAAATATTATTTGTTTTGCTAGCCCTAAATTACCAAGCGCTAGACGAAATTACTTTTTATTCTACTAAATTGACTATTCTATCGTTTTACTCCTTGCTTGGTATAAATTTACAAATCACTTGGTTAACAAAATACTCTATGAATATACATATTGATTTTTTAAAGTATTTAATTATAAGGATTGTACTATTTTTTTTGGTATTTAATTAATAAGGATTTTTCTTCTTTTTATTTTCTTTTCCATTTTAAAATTTTGAAAAGGTAAACTGAACATTTAGTAATTATAATTTTTTTAGATTTTATTAGTTGAGTTTTCTAGAAAAATTAAAAATATTTAAATACCTAATATAAATAAAAATTATACTTACTAATTCTAAAGTTTAAAATGGAAAAGAAAATAAAAATAATACAAATCCCTATAATTAATTAAATACTAAACAAAAACACATCGAACGTCACCCTCATTTATACCAGGGGGTACAACATTCCTGGCTGGTAGTTTCGACAAGACTTTTTGGCAGCTGAAAGGGTGGCACGTACGCATTAAAATGAATTCCATGAAAGGATGGCATTAAAATAAATTCCATGAAAGGGCGGCATTCATTTTAATCTAGCGAAGGTGGTGATCTTTGCATTCAGAATTTGCTAGAGTTTTGTTCCAGAGGCTTCGCTTGGGTGAGAAAGCATAATGGAGAAGGATGTGAAGTATGCAGTGTTTAAATTGGTCGAGGAGCTATCCGCCTTTGGGCACGACACTCCGATTTTCATAGATTGTTGTGTGAGTGAAGGAGGTTTCAAAAAACTCACAGACTAGAGGCTCAAATGGATTCTTCTAGAGTATGATCCCTTGAAGGTGGCCGCAGTGAAAATAGTTTTGGGCCAAGATCATGTGGCCTATAGTGAAATGATTCAAGTTAATTCCCACATAGTCTCTCATTTTCTGGCGTCTTTTGTTGATCAAAGCACCCCCAAAAACTAGGTTCAGGCAATGATGAGGAAGCTATTCAATCCTAATCTCATGGGGGCATGGATGAGGTTATTTCAGCCTCTATTCTCAGCTCTGGGGTGTCGCATCTAAAATACTTGGAAATGCTCAAAAATCCTGGTGCGATGGTCCAATTTTTTTTTGCTTCTATTGGATCCAAAAGGAATGGCATTGGTTAGGCATCAGATGGTGGCTACGGTTGGGGTGGAGTATTTGAAAAAATATCTTGAGCTAGTGGATACTGAGGGTGTGGAGTGGGTGTTGGAATTCAATGACTTCTCCCATCTCAATGGCTTCCTATGACCTCAGGCTCGTGGTGAGATGGTGTTGGTTTTTTTGGCTTTTGTGATCATCGGTGGCTCCTAGTGGTGGTGGCTCAAAATTTAGGTTGTCTTGGTGTTAGGTTTTTTTAGTTTTTTGGTGATGTTTTCGTGGTTGTCTTGGCCTCTAGTGAGGCTCAAAATTAGGTTTTCATGAATATTCCTGCATTGGCAAACGATCTATAATTTTTTAAATTTTGATTAATACAATCTCTTGCTATTTTTGGTGGCTGTAAGTGACTGTATTGCTGGCTGTTAGCCTGGTTGTAATATTTTTCTCTCTTTTGGAAAAAAAAAATTCCTCCTTTTTGTATTATTTGCATTGTTTCAATTAAAAAAAATAAAAAAAAAATACTAAACAAAAACAATATGTAGGACAGCATCGCTGGAGCCTTAGGAGATAAAATTTCCATAGCAATTACAATGAAGTGAATTCCCTACAATAATTTCATGTTGACCTATTGCATGCGGTTATCCATCATTTAAGTCATGAGTTGAGCCATTTAAATTGTTCTTTTTACCGGCCCCGAGTTCTAAGTTAGTCATTCATCACGTATGGTTAATCGTTTAAATGCTCCCTATAGTCAGGCCATAATATTTTTCAATTGACTTATGTTTAAGCCATCCCGCATAAGGTGATTCAAAGGAGTGTGGTAAGGTGGTAAACAACAAGAATATAAATCATACATTGCTATATCGTCGGGAGGGTGAGCAACATATGCGGTAGAGCGGTGTACATTGCAACCCCACAGCAAGAAGTCTTGAGCAAGGTAGTAGAGCGGTAAGTATGGAAGATAAGTAGACACCGCAGTACCACATAAGGTGATTCAAAGGATTGTGGTAATTTGGTAAACAACAAGAAGATAAAGCATACACTACTATACCGATGGGAGGGTGAGCAACATATGCGGTAGAGCGGTGTACATTGCAACCCTGCAACAAGAAGTCTTGAGCAAGGTGGAAGTGCGGTAAATATCAGAATGGAAGGAAAAACATCGCCATACTGCAACAGGTATAATAAGAGACGGCGGTAGTACGGTAATCGTGGAATCATTACAATTTATAGCAATAAATTCCCTCACTAATGCTTCAAAATTAATTTCAAGGATTTGAGCTTGTTGGGAAACTATCTGGCGAAGAATTGGCATTGATACTGATACGACTAAATATCGCGCCCTCAAAAGCAAGTGAATTTTCCTAAGAGGAAATATTTTCTAGATCGGTGATCACAGGCTTTATATGTTGATTAAAGGAAACATATGTCTAAAGTGTCTTAAGCCTTGTTATTTCTTCAATTATGCAAATTAATTAGTTGTTAGTAAAAGAAGTAGTTTTGAAGGGTCGTCTCTTTTTGTAAAAGGCCTGAAGCTTGTTGCTTCCTATATAAATAGGAAACCAAGGCCAATTTTGAGAGGATCATGATATCATATTCCATTTTAATTTCTGTTATAGTAGGCATTAGTAAGAAGATAGATTGCACATTCCACCCATCCATATCATATCAAAGACTTCTGCTATAAATTTATATATATTTGAAACAACATAATGGAGAAGATTTCTCATAATTGGTAATCTATTTTGGTGTTCAATTGTTATGTTAAATTTCATGCTTATCTGTTACTGTGTTGTCTTTAAAGTGGTTTCTTCAAGTTATTTAAATTCATAAGATTTATTAGGGCACATTTGTTGTTACTGTGCGATTATTTTGAGCTTATGAATGAAATAGAACATCTTATTATCAAAGATTCTCCATGACTGTGTTATCATTTTGTATTCTTCCTTATGTTTTCCATACTTATTTCTTCTTATATTTGAATGAATATTAGTTATTGAGCCTCAATACTGTGCTTATGTGAATGAATATGTTGATATAGTAAAGCATTTATTCTGGATGTTTTCAGTTACATGTTCAAAATTATGTTCAACATAAAAATGGAAATATTTAAAAATAATAAATTTAAAAAAGTTGCTTATTTATTGTGAGTTACATGCATTAATATTTTATTAACTTTTGTGTCTTCATGAACATATGTTGATACAAAATGAATGGAAGAAGCATCCAAGTAATCGTAATTTTTTCTGCCAACAATTTATACCAAAGATTGAACAATTTAAGGATATTGTAATAAGTAATTTGTATCAACACAAATAATATTACTGAAGCATTTCAAAGTTTGGGCCATAAGAATCATCCTTTTTTAAACATGGATTGCAAATAATTATGAAAATTTATAAGTCTTGGTCATTAACATTATTGTCTGCTATAGTGTCATCCAATGTATCATTGTCAATGTTCATATGTTCTTTCAAGTATTTAATATTATCATCATCCTCATATTGACCTGCATCATCTTCATCATCATTGAAATTTGACTGTACACCATCTATATTATTAGCAAATGTATTTGGATCATCATTTTCTATACCATCTGTATTGTTGTCTTCCATAACATCATCTAACTATGGATTGTTGTCTTCTTGTGCCTGAACATAACCATCTTCAACATCATCATGGATGTCAATTTCTTCAATGTTCTCTAATCCCTCTCTCTCATTTTGTTCACCATCATTGTTTTGCTTAGTATCCACTAATGTTTCATCAAATACATGCCTTAATCTTCAATCATAATGTATGACAAACATCCATTTTGGGTCCAAAATATCTTCATAGAAAAATACCTGCACATGAACAAAATACATATATTAGAAGTATGTTATAAAGCATTTATTGATTAAAAAACACATGTATATATTCGCAATAAACTATGAATTAATAGATTAATGATCACTATCGCTTCGTGTTTGAGTTAAAGAAATACCTACTCACAATGAATTGGTAGAACATAAGGCTCCTTATCCTCCAGTAGAAAGCATGAGGAATCTATAGAAAACAATCTACTGTGGGTATCATGTCTTTGTGTCCTCGCAAATGCTTCATACCATCTACACTTAAAAACACAACATTTAAAAGAGCGGTAATCCAAGTCAATAATTTCTTGTATTTTCCCAACATATTGTAGATTCCCTTCAATTATATTCTCTTATTTTGAGCTTGATCGACTAGATTGCTTAAAGTCAACCATGATGCCACTATCGAAGGATGGCCTCTTTACATCTACACTTTCTACATGATAATGTCGACCATATGCCCACATTGTTGGATATTTCCTCACCTATGAAAGACCATTTATTTCAGTGAAAAAAAATATAATGACGAATATTAAAATAGTTAATAGTGTCAAAATTGTAAGGAAACAACATTTTGTAAAATTCCAACTGTACCTTTCTTTCACATCCTCTAGACATGTTGATTTCATCTTCTGTTATGTTTGAATCTATACCTGCATCTTCTATTTGATTTTGAATTTGTTCAATAACCCATTCTAGTGTGCAATCTTTGCCCCATTCCCCAAGTAGATCAGTGGGAAGTGGAGTATTCTTTGGGTTTGATCTCTTAAATTGTCTCCTTTCTTCTAACACTTCTATCTTTTTATCATATAGATCAATCCATTTGTTCATAAAGTCCATGTGGTACAGAATGAACTTGTCAAGTATATTACCTTTGTCTACACCTATTACATGTCAACATGTTTATTTCAAACTCCAAATGTCATGTTGTTAATTTGACAAATAAATTACAAAGTAAATTAATGATTGCAAGAAAAACAACCACATTGATGGTGAATTTACTTACTAATTTCTACTTCAACACCATTAGATTGTGATTTTACTCCATCAATAATATCTAATGCCCGTTCTTCATCCCAGACGCATTGCCCATCTTCAAAATCCTTACCGAGGAATTCACACAAGAAGAAAAATTCTTCATTCAATACATACCCTTCAACCATGCAACCCTCTGGATGTGCCTTTTATCGAACATATCTTTTAATATTTTTCATATACCTCTCAAAGAAAAACATCCACCTCATTGATATGACACCCGCCAATTCAATGCCATCGACTAGGTGTATAAGTAGATGGACTTGTAGGTCCATGAAACTTGTAGGGAGCTCCTTCTCAAATACACATACAATTTCTACAATTTCCTTCTTCCACTTTGGCACTTCAAATTCATGGATCTCCTTGGAGGTCACCCACCTAATATAAGAATAGTAAATTAGTATGAACCTTTAGTCATACATTAAAATGCAATATAATATCTCTATGTCTCTCGCACATGAACATTTCATATAACCACATGCCTTGTAAATGTTGACAATCGACTTACGGAATTCCTTAAGTCAACTGTAAGATAGGAATCCCCCCTAATTTCCAATGGAATGATATACTATCAAACACATTTATGAAAAGGTCATTAGTAATTTTTTCTCACACAACAAAATATCAAAATATATTTAGTACTTAATCAATGTTACCAATAAATGTTAAATGATGATATATAATACCTTCATTAAATTATGAAAATCATGTGTTTTAAATCATGTGATATGTCCATCAACTGTAAAATCTTTAGCCATTGATGAACTATAACCAGTAGGTGTCCTTATTGAATGGATGACATTTTTTAGTTGGTCTAGCTCTTCTTTTTTCAAAATCCATGGAGCTTCTGCATATGTTTCATTTTTCATACTTGGCCACAAATGTTTTCTATCAAATTTGGTACACGAAAGAGCAATATCTCTCCTTGAAGACAAGGTGTCCTTCTCTTTGCCTGATATATGTCAAAATATAGAATCTAGGACATTTTTGAAGATGTGCATAGGATCTAATAAGTGAGATATTAATAGATCCTTCCAGTAAGCGGGCTCATAAAATATGGATTTCCTTTTCATTCCTTCTGGCATATGAACTACAAATTGTTCTGGTTCTTCAATTGAATCACCCTGATCAAAAAAATCCTCCCAAGCTTTTAATTCAACATCTTCATACTTCTTAAGCCAATCACCTGGACCCATAATCATGGGAGGGCCTCTATTTTAAATCTTTCCATCAAATTGATTCTTTTTGTGATTTCTAAACCTATAATCTAGTGGTAGAAAAACCATGTTGTTTGCGTAAATAAATTTATGTAGATCTTTAGAATACCGCCCTTAAAAATTTTCTACACATCTTGGACATGCAAATATCCCCTTTGTTTGAAGCCCTGCAATTCAAAAAGTAATGTTAACAACATCAAACAAATAGTATAAAACTAAGTATGAAAGTTGGGATGAAAAAAAATTATGAGTGTAAATACGTAAATATTTTATCTTACTAGAACAAACACCAAGTCCTAGGAAATCATGAATAGTCCAACATAGCACACCATACAACATGAATTACCTATTTGATGGAGGGCGTGATATGTCATACATTCTTATGCCTTTCCATAGCAGATGCATCTCATCAATAAAAGGTGCAAGATAAACATCCATGTTTTTAACTTGATGTTTTCCTAGAACAATGAGAGTCAACATAAGGTGCTCCTTTCTAACACTCATCCATGGGGGAATATTGTATACTATCAATCCGATTGGCCAAACACTATAATTTGAGCTCAGGAAAGAGAATGGGCACACTCAATCAATTGAAATACCAAACCTGGTACTATGAGGTTCATCTTTGAATTTTCTTGGCCATTTTTCCTCTGTGTTTCATTGCTTTGGAGTCTGACGAAATTCACATGAATCCATCTTTACTCATGTTCTTTGCATGCCAGTCCATCAATTGTGCAAGTGGCTTGCAACAAAACATTCATTGAAGTCTAGGTATAATTGGCATGTGACATAAAACCTTGTTTGGAACTAGAGGACCTTGTACATCTATATGATATCTCTTCTCTTTGCATACAGGGAATTCTACCTTGTTCTAATATTCATCTCTCTATAAAATGCAATCATTTTTACATGAGTGAATTTTCTTATATTCAATCCCCAACTCAACCAACAACAGACCCGCCTCTCTGCAAGTTGATGGCAACACATTCTCTTCAGGGAATATTTTAGTTTTTAGTGCCCTGTAAGATTGCCAGAGATTAAATCAATTGAATGTTTGACTTATGATGAACATGTTTGATATGTCAATCTATACTAGGATTGTTTATATATAATATACAGTTTTAAAATCCCCTTAAAGAAATATAAATGAATTCGATGAATGTTTACGAATTGTGTACACCAATTGACAATGCAAAGTAAGAAATAGATTTCAACTCACTTTAGTAGGGTAGTGAATCCTTTGTCTAACCAACCAAATAGTGACTTGATTTCTAATAATATTAATGTACATGCTAGTTGTGAGGTTCTACTTGCACCCGATTTGAACACGTGTGTCTTCGTTGCTTGCTTGATGGAGTCTTTCAGGTTGTTATCATCAACATTACAATAGTGGTAATTACCCCTGCTATCATCGTTACTGTCAGCCATATGATCATTATTGGCATCATTTTTTCCATCCCCAAATAAACTTGTAAGCATTTCATTCAATCCTTCTTCATGCACTGTATTTTCCCTATCATGATCATCATCATTTAGGCTAGGTGGGATCTCTTCAGTGTATGCATATCTCATTAGCTCTTCAAATTTCTTAGGTGGTAGAAATCTCTTCAAACTTGCTCTTTTCACCCTGGTATTGTTTAAAGGATGGTTTGGATCATCCCGTCCAAATCTTAATAACCCAGTTGGATCATGGGTATTAGTATGTGTTTCATCAACATCTTCTACCTATCAACAAACGCAAGCATTATTTAATGTTTTCCAACAATTGGATAAATCATAAATGTATCAATTTCAAATAAATATAATCAAATATGGCTTAAAAAATAAAAATAAAAATTGTATGAACATATATGCATCAATTGAATAATGGAAAATTATTTTATAGACTACCTTTTCTATACAATAATTTAAATAAAACACAATTTTGATAACATAGTTTATAAAACATCAGTCATCACTCATTTATTATTCTTTGGTTTTCTTCCCTTAAGAAAATCCTTAGGGAGACTTTTTTCTTCCCTTTTCTTTCGCGCAAGAGTGTGTTTTAAGAAGGGATAACCAATCAATAACTCATCCCCAATGGTAAGGTCTTTAATAGCCTCAACCATTATCAATCTATCAATCTCTCTTTCCATATCTCCATCTTTATCATTTATAACCTCAGTAAATTGACAATTCAGTCTTATATTAGGGTCCCTTCCCTTACTACTATTTATAAATCTTGCAATATTTTTATGTGTGTATGGACGTCCATCTATATACATAAGATGACCTCTATTAATTTCTTTTCCACTTTCCAATTGGAGACAATGTGTATACATATTCGAATTTAGACCATATGCTGACATGCTAGGCTTATATTCTGCTATCCTTCTCCATTCACCACTGTAATATGATGGACCATAATATGGCATTAATCTCCTAGTGGTTTGTTCTGAATTGTTTCTATGTTTAGACCCCACATGTACATTTTGGACAATAAAGAGGCCTAAATTTTCTCCATGAATATTGGAGGGTTGTATCATGTAGTTGTATCCCCAAAATTGAAACACCTCATCTCTAGGCCAAGTGCAATATAGTCAACGATCAAATGTCTCTTTGTAAATTGATCTCAAACTTAGGGGCAATTCATCATCTCCATCACATTCATTCTCATAGGGTATGTAGTTCACCTTCCCCCTGTCTTTAAGCAAATTATGCATCTTTAAACTGGTTCTTGTTTTGTGACTTGTTTTCATCAATTCTTGATCTTCTGAGCTAGTATATTGGCACATATTTTTGTTAGATGTATCATCTGATAAATGATCATTTCCCTCTAGACTGGAAGTCGGTGATCCAGGAAACTTTAAACCAAGAACTTTATCCTGTACGTATCCATTGAGAAAAAAAATAGTTATTTAAATAATATAAAACAAATGTTTAAACGAAGTATACATGTTATTTTTATCAAATTGGAAAATTCCTTACCAAAATTCCTATTGGATTTGAATCGATTATAGGAGGCATACTACTGACTGGAATCTCATCATATATGTAATGTCTTTACACAATTGCTCATTTGAATTGTTTTTTTCCATGACATATAGAACATCCACAAACAAAATTTTTCTCAAAGTATTCATCCCATGTACTATAGTCCTGACCAACCTCTTGTTCAGTGCAATCATTTGTTGTATCTGGAAGATCCATTGTCATATCCCCATCCATCCACTATCGTCTATGTGATTTAACAGTTTTAGGTCCACGTCCATGTACATATCTTCTTCTTTTGGTAGTTGAACGCTCAAGCTCTACATTTTTTCCAATCTCCATCTAAGATAATCAACAGTTCATGCATTAATTTATGTCAAGATTGGATAATAAATTATAAATTTCAATAATACTGTGAAAAAAGATGGATGTATCACAAAATGCCATCAGATCATTTTTTCCTAAGTTAAGTCAAAATTTGAGTACCTAATGTCCCGCTTCATCCGTTTTGTCCTCATTTTATATGACACGATTTGTTTCCATGGCCTCGTCTCGCCCCTATAATACACAACATAGTAAATAATGTTTACTTCACCAATTATATCATTTCAAAGAATATGTTATCCAACAAAAAACCTCACTTTAGTCATATATTTTCTCAAAGTATTCATCCCATGTACTATAGTCCTAACCAACCTCTTGTTCAATGCAATCATTTTTTTTTTGCATGATCTATCATATCCTTGAACACCCACTATTTTCTACGTGATTTAACAGTTTTAGGTTCACGTCCACGTCCTCTTTTGCTAGTTGAATGCTCAGGCTCTGCATTTGCTCCAATCTTCATCTAAAATAATTAACAACATGCATTAATTTATGTCAAGATTGGATAATACATTATAAATTTCAATAATAGTGTGAAAAAAGATGGGTGTATCACAAAATTCCATCAGATCATTTTTTCCTAAGTTAAGTCAAAATTTGAGTACCTGATGTCCCACTTCAATCGTTGTGTCCTCATTTGACATGACACAATTTGTTTCCATGGCCTCGTCTTGCCCCTATAATACACAACATAGTAAATAATGTTTAGTACACCAATTATATCATTTCAAAAAATATGTTATCTAACACAAAACCTCACTTTAGACATATATTAGACATATTTTTCACACTTTAGATTACTCATCTAGTTGTATAGGGGTCATTTTTGAGTTCACAAATCTAACTTCTATTAGTTTTGCACCCATAAAATTGACATGGGATAAGAAATAGATAAAATAGGGAACCATGATTGCTCCTTTGGTACATATGAAGATGAAGTCAATTTAGGATCAATTTATTTATCAAATTCTGAGCAAAATACATCATTTGGCATTGCTAGGCACTAAATTAGGCACACTTTGTGTCACCTTTTGCATCCCAAGCAAACAATTTTTTTTGGCTGGAAGGTGGTGCTAAATTAGGCGCACTTTACGTCGCCTTTTGCATCCCAAACAGATTACATTTTTTGGATAGAAGGTAGCGCTAAATTATGTGTACTTTGCTACACTGACTATTGCACCGACTACTGAATCAAGAAAAAAATTTAAAAACTTCTCAAGTTAAGAAGGAAGAGATGATAGGAGCAAAAATTTGTGCGAAGGAAGAGAGGAGAAAAAAGGGAAAAACGGCGCGAAGGAGGGCTACAAGCAAGTAAATCAAAAATTCAATTTAGTTTGTGACACCATAGGTAAGGTTACAATTTATTTTTTTCGTTCCCACAAATATTTTTGTTTGGATTAAATGGAGAGATTGTGAAGAAAGGGTTGTGAATATTGTTTTGTTTACATGTGAATCATTCAATTCTCATGTGGTTGTAAAGGAGGAGGGTAAAATTGTAGACATTGCATTATTTCCTCTACATCTGAGAGCAATGAATGTATTTTTGAAACCCCAATGCCCCAGTTTGCTTATCATTCCAATCCCAAGATTTTGGTTTCTGGTTCAATTTCTCAGACTGACCTTCCATAAAAAAGTAGTTGAGTGCTTTCAAGACAAGTTGTTAAACTACATCCACCCCACTATAGCTAGGTCCTGTGGGAACAGAGGTTGGTCGAGACAATACGAGGAGATAGGTCTTTTGAGATGACAACTAAATAATAGATCATTTCCTCAAATTTGTGAGACCTTCGGCTTAAATTAGCTATTACTAATTTTCACTTATTCTTTTACAAAACAATGAGCTCGTGGTTTCAATTGATTGTGCGCACACATTCATTTTCTTTCTAATCAGCGGATCTGACTCAAGCATGGGACCTATCTGTGTTAACTCTCAATAAAACCACACTCTGTGCCATTTTTATCCCCCAAATATTACCATTCTATACAAGTGCGCAAGCGTTGATTTTCTTACAATACATTTTTTTTTGCATATATTTATATCCTTTCAAATATATTTATATTCTATACAGGTGTGCAAGAAATTGATTCATAGGGATTTAAATCTAGAAAGAGAGTCATTCAAGGTAATACTTTCATACCACAAACTAGATGAAAACTTTCATACCTGACAGTGTGTACTTCGTTTGCCTCCACAGACTGGGCAAAAATAATTTTCCCTAGGTTGCCTCAAAATGTCAAGCAATAGAGGGAAGAGAAGAAAGGGAGTAGACCCTGGCCACAATGAGGTAATTCATTTTCAATTTATAGATTTTTAAATGTTTCCCTTGTTTCTTTCATTTTTACTTTTTACTTTTTACTTTTAAAATTTAAAAGAAGAAATTTATTTTATATATATATAGGGACATGCGACTGACAAAGATAAAGAGGCATTGGCTTCCATATTGGGGGAAGAGGTAGTGAACAATTTGGATGATGCGCACTGGACAATGCTTTCCAGATACATAAAAAACCAATCTAGTGAAGCCCCTCAAACATTGCAACCAAATCAACCATGTCAAATGGAATCAATTGATTCCCCGAGCAGTACTGGTTCGAGCAAAAGATCCAAGAGGAAATCAGTAACAATAAACTCTAGGAGTGTAGAACAAGGAGCAGAGGCTTCCACTGTTCCACCCACTCCTGGGACATAGACTTCTTCCACCACGACAATTTTTCATTCTTGCATTGGTACCTACAATAAGAAGATAGAATACGATGTGGTTTCAGGGGAATTCCGAATGACAAATGTTGGAAAAGGGTTTGTGAATAGGTTGAAGGAATCATTCCTTCAACGGTTCAAAGACCATCTACATTTTCCATTCTCAAAGATACCCATACACCTACAAAAAGCAATTATCAATGACATGGAGACTGAATTTGGCATAGGTTGGTCTATTAAGAAGGTGAAGCTACGAATGTCTCAAAATTGTAAGAGATTTCAATGCAACCAAAAAAAGAAGATAAAAAAAATCCCTCCCAAGCTAAGGCTCAAAAAAATACCAATTGATGTAAGTGTCAAAGTATGGAAAGAGCTTGTAAAAGCAGATGAGAAGTCTGAAGCACAGAGGAAGTCCGGTGAGTAGAGTACATAGGTATTTGAATTTTCTCATAAGATTATGTCAAATTTATTAAACGATTTTTAAATTTTATTTGTGCATAGTTAAATTGAATTAGTATATGTTTCAAGACAAGGCCTGCAAGGCTAGGCTTCAAAAACTTCGTGTCATGCATCACAGTGGCCATAAAGGTTTACAGGCCTTGATCTGTAATTTTGTAAGTATATTTAATATGTTAAATGATATTTTTTTTAATTCCCTAGGAAAAAGTAAATGATTGCATATTAATTATTTTAACTAGTCCATGAGCCATGTTTTGACAGGAGGAGAAATATGGTTGGCATCCAAAGCAATTTGAAAAGGAAAAGCTACAAAGCAAAAAGTGGGCCAAATTTTTAATCTGGATGGAGAATGAGCTATCAATAGTTGACTTTCAATAACTTAGTTGGATATTATTGTGTTAATATGTCACTTTTCATTTCTTGTGTTGAGTTGTTTATTGATGCATAGGATGAGTTCTAAATTGATTCTCTATTGGCCCTAGATCCCACTCAATTGTCGCATTATTTCATGTTGAGGAAAAAAAAATTATTTTCCTTAAAGAGTAGTGGGTGACATTCATGCCTTATTTTCATCACATATTTTAATTAATGACCATTATCTTTTAATATCTCTTAAGTTTCCTCATTTAAGTTATGAGTTGTATCATTTGAGTGACTTAGTCCCATGTTCATTTGATTTATCTTCTTTTCTCTCAAACATGGTATCTCAAGGAGTGCTTCATTGAATTCATGTCACCATTCTACTAAGTGATCCACATGCATCTTTGCCATCCTTCCTCATGATGTTGCCATTCTTTTAACATGTAATAATGGTTTCATGCATCTTGGTAGGAATCCTATAGATCTAACACATCCTTCTAGTCTACATCACTTGGCGTAGCTAACCAACCACTTAATTTGTCCATCTAATTTTTAAAAAGGCAGTAAATTCCTATCTTCCAAGTTAAAAAAACTCCATAAATAAAGAAATCAGTAGTAAAAAACCTGCAACCTGATCCGATCAACATAGAGAAGCATGTAATACTGTACTTCTTAACATTCAAAATATAAATGGAATTTCCTTAACACCAAGTAGAGCTATCCAAAAAAGCTAACTAAAAACACAAACATGCTCCCACACAGAATGGCCTAATGGCTGCTTGTCATAGAAGTCAAACTACCGAAGTAACAACACTAATCAAGTTAACATATATGCATCATTTGCATAAACAACTGAACCACTTATGTGCATGAATAAATAGTAGAAGGATGTAGATGAACTCAATTCATCTGACTTTATGCCTCTTGGCAGACATTCCTCTTGAATCTCTAATATCAGGTGCCTGAGACTTCCCTGTAGCTTTTACCTTTCGTCGCCTCCTTTCCTCTTCACTGTTAGACTCATCTCCTTTTTCCTCATTTTCATTTATGGCTTCGACTTCTAATTCATCCCATGTTTTACCTTCCTCCCCTTCAGAATCTTCTTCTTCTTTGTCGTCCTCATCTAACTCCACAAGAGATTCATCTTATGAACCTTCCTCATCTGATTCTAATTCCTCTTCTACATCAGAGGGTTCAAATCCTTGATCTGACTCTTCTGAATTATCATAATAAAAATCACTAGCTTCCATATTCAAAAATTCCCAACCACCATCTTCAATAAATTTGTCTGGATCATTAGTAATAGTCTTCAAAATTGGCTGCCAGTTCAAGTTCATTCTACTTTCATAATACTTTATATTCATGGAGTTCAACCATTCCTTGATGCCATCAAGCGAAGATTGAGGAATGGCATCAATGTGGAGTGCATCCCACTTGAATTCTTTGAAAACAATATCCATATCAAATTCCTTTTTCCCAAGTCCTACTCTCTCAAGGTTAACAATCTCAATCTCACTAATAGTGATTACTAAGAAAGGTAATTCTACCAACTCTACCAAACAACTTACCATAGGAACAATAAAAGTAGAGGCTTTTAAAGGAACTCCATGAAAACCAAGCTCTCTAAATGGTCCATCGAACTCTAGTTCAAAATATTTTAGATGAGACTGCTCCCATAACTCTCTTACTCGCTTGAAAAATCCTTGAAACTCTGCATTGATTTTATTTTTCCTGTCCCTCTCTTGTTCTTCTTCCTCAATTTCATCAGGATCATACATAGACCTTCTTGCCCCTCCTAAATTTTGGACCACATCCATTACCTCCACATAAAACTGGACATCCTTGGTCTTCTTGGTTCCCACGCCATGATATGGTTATGCAAATGAAAATGAAGCAAAGTAATCATCTCCTTCTCCATTGGTTGGAGGAATGCATGCTTAATGTTTTGATACATGATATCAGCTCTCTCTTCTGCTCTCATGGTTGAACACTGAAATCCATTATGGTGAGCCTCTAGAGTTCCAGTCATCTTTCTTCCTCTTCCACCAAATGTTGGCTTGATCCACAAGTTTTCCAACCTATTTTCCTTTGTTTTTGAAAGCTGAAGTTTCTCCTAAGTCACCAATGTAGCTCTCTCTGCCTTTTCAGACTCTTTCATTGCTACAAGAAATTAGTGCCTAATTGATTAACAATCTCAATCTCACTAATAGTGATTACTAAGAAAGGTAATTCCATCAAATCTACCAAATATTTTACTGTAGGAATAATAAAAGCATGGGCTTTAAAAGGAACTCCATGAAAACCAAGCTCTCTAAATGGCATATCAAACTCTAGTTCAAAATATTTTAGATGAGGCTAATCCATAGCTCTCTTACTCGCTTGAAAAATCCTTGAAGCTCTGCATTGATTTTATTTTTCCTATCCCTCTCTTGTTGTTCTTCCTCAATTTTATCAGGATCATACATTGACCTTCTTGCCCCTCCTAAAGTTTGGACCACATCCATTACTTCCACATAAAATTGGACATCCTTGGTCTTCTCAGTTCCCACTCCATGATATGGTTATGCAAATGAAAATGAAGAAAATTAATCATCTCCTTCGTCGTTGGCTGGAAGAATGCATGCTTAATGTTTTGATACATGATATCAGCCCTCTCTTCTACTCTCATGGTTGAATACCAAAATCCATTATGGTGGGCCCCCAGAGTTCTAGTCCTGAGTCACCAGTGTAGCTCTCTCTTCCTTTTCAGACTCTTTCATTGCTACAGGTAATTAGCGCCTAATTGATTAACAATCTCAATCTCACTAATAGTGATTACTAAGAAAGGTAATTCCACCAACTCTACCAAACAGTTTACCGTAGGAACAATAAAAGTAGAGGCTTTGAAAGGAACTCCATGAAAACCAAGCTCTCTAAATGGTACATCAAACTCTAGTTCAAAATATTTTAGACGAGGCTGCTCCCATAGCTCTCTTACTCGCTTGACAAATCCTTGAAGCTTTGCATTGATTTTATTTTTCTTGTCCCTCTCTTGTTGTTCTTCCTCAATTTTATCAGGATCATGCATTGACCTTCTTTCCCCTCCTAAATTTTGGACCACATCCATTACCTCCACATAAAAATGGACATCCTTGGTCTTCTTGGTTCCCACGCCATGATAAGGTTATGCAAATGAAAATGAAGCAAAGTAATCATCTCCTTCTTCTATGGTTGGAAGAATGCATGCTTAATGTCTTGATACATGATATCAGCTCTCTCTTCTGCTCTCATGGTTAATTACCGAAATCCATTATGGTGGGCCTCTAGAGTTCTAGTCATCTTTCTTCCTCTTCCACCAAATGTTGGCCTGATCCACAAGTATGCTAGCCTAATTTCCTTTGTTTTTGAAAGCTAAATTTTCTCCTAAGTCACCAATGTAGCTCTCTCTTCCTTTTCAGACTCTTTCATTCCTACAGGAAATTAGCGCCTAATTGATTAACAATCTCAATCTCACTAATAGTGATTACTAAGAAAGGTAATTCCATCAACTCTACCTAATAGTTTACCGTGGGAACAATAAAAGCAGGTGCTTTGAAAGGAAATCCATGAAAACCAAGCTCTCTAAATGGAATATCAAACTCTAGTTCAAAATATTTTAGATGAGGCTAATCCCATAGCTCTCTTACTTGCTTGAAAAATCCTTGAAGCTTTGCATTGATTTTATTTTTCTTGTCCCTCTCTTGTTGTTCTTCCTCAATTTCATTAGAATCATACATTGACCTTCTTGCCTCTACTAAATTTTGGACCACATCCATTATCTCCACATAAAACTGTACATCCTTGGTCTTCATGGTTCCCACGCCATGATATGGTTATGCAAATCAAAATGAAGCAAAGTAATCATTTGCTCTACTAGCTAGAAGAATGCATGCTTAATGTTTTGATACATGATATCAGCTCTCTCTTCTTCTCTCATGGTTGAATACCGAAATCCATTATGGTGGGCCTCCAGAGTTCCAGTCATCTTTCTTCCTCTTCCACCAAATGTTGGCCTGATCCACAAGTCTGCCAGTCTAATTGCCTTTTTTTTTTTAAAGTTGAAGTTTCTCCTAAGTCACCAATGTAGCTCTCTATGCCTTTTCATATTCTTTCATTGCTATAGATCATCTATGGTATTTAATCATTTGTACCGCATGGTTGATGTGCTTTGAATCCTTGGATCTAAAGGAAATTTCCTTAACATAAATACCGGTAGGGAATTTCAATGTTGGCATGTAGTTGGAATTAAAGTTGGTACCTAGAACATTGAAAGTAATCCTTATATAAGAATTCCCTCCATTTGGATGGTGGCTACATGAAATGGAACCATGATGCCATATATGGATACCAAAACAACATCATTTTTCGTATCAACCTGAATCATGAGCTCTCTAGAAACGGGGATATCTTCCACATTTTTGTATGAAACCATCTCAATGGATGGCTTGGAAGAACCATGTACATCTCTTGTACCAATTCCCCCTACAACCAATCTTCTTGCAATCTCCTCATTCTTTTGCAGAGGGTTGGCACTTAAGGTTATGTAATAGAATTTATAGTTGATAGTTAAATTGTATAACAATTTTTTTTATGATCTTTACTAACGTTTATTAGAATTGTTGCATGTTTTACATCATTGGAATCACATATTAGCTATAACTTTTTTGAAATTTTATTATAGTATGTGCACTTTGATATGATGTAATATGATCATGGTTTCATCTTATATGTTTCAATATTAGATATATAACAGAAAAATAAATTATTGCATGAAATAAATAATAATTTTTCATTTTAAATGTTTTTTTTTGCAGAACACGGGTCTTCCAGAAGATCAAGATGATCCTTATCATGATATATATCTAGAAAATATTGGTTTTTCTGGTACAAATCACATGGCAGAGATGATGATGACACAGATACGGAAGACACCAAGGCCGATGAAAATGATGATGATGACGACGAAAACAATGACAACAATGATGATGATGATGAACATGATGGTGGTGATGATGATGAGGCAGTTGCTGGTAGCACCCAGTGACATTCATGATCATATATACTGAGTCATGGGTCATTGTTGATATATCATTATGATGATGATGATGATCACAATGGTGGTGGTGATGATGAGGCAATTTCTAGTGGTACCTAGTGACATTCATGATCATATAGACTGCATCATGGATCATTTCTGATATATCATTATGATGCCCCTTTTCATGGTTACTATCATAAGTATCATTTTCACGGCCTATAGTACCATATTATTGAGTTGTATCATATTGACATTTATCATTTTCACTTATATCATTTGGACATGTATCATCTTGACTTGTATCAATTTGAGTTTAATAAATTATCATTTTTACTTATATTATTTGTACATGTATCATTTTGACTTATGTCGACTGTTGGACATGTATCATTTTCACATGTTATTGATCTACTGGCATATTTGACTTTCACTTGTTTAAGTTATATAGGATGATGATCTTATCAATATTGACTTGTTAATTTATATATATTAAAAGTGGTCAATGATTTTTGGATGGATATTTATTATGTATGATGATTTTAATTTACTGCTCAGGATGGATTTTGTCAAATTCAATTAAATTATAGATATTTGACTCACTTGTTTTAATTATTGATGATGATCATGTTATAATAATTATCTTGTTATTTAATCATATGAGTTAAATAATTAAATTACTTACTCTATAATCATATGAGTTATTTAAGAGGCATCATATATTTAATTAATTAAATTGAATTGAATTAAAACATATTAAATTAATAAATGAAGCAAAAAAAGAAGCATTTTTAGAAGAAAAAAAGGAAGCAACAATGGAAGCCAAATTATAAACAAACCATAAGAAATCTTGGAAGCAAAATTGGTAGCAAAACCGGAAGCAAAAACGGGAGCAAAACAAGAAGCATATTTAGAAGCAAAAAAGGAAGCAAAACAAGAAGCATTTCTAGAAGCAAAAAAGGAAGCAACAATGGAAGCCAAACTAGAAGCAAACCAAAAGCAATCCTGGAAGAAAAATTGGAAGCAAAACCGGAAGCAAAACTAGAAGGAACGTAGGAAGCAAAATTGGAAGCAAACCTTGAAGAAAAATCGGAAGCAAACCGAGAAGCAAAACCGGAAGCAAAACCGGAAGCAAAACTGGAAGCAAAATTGGAAGCAAATCTGGAAGCAAAATTGGAAGCAAAACCGGTAGCAAAATTGGAAGAAAAAATGGAAGCAAAATTGGAAGAAAAATTGAGAGAAAACCTGGAAGCAAAATCAGAAGTGAAACAGGAAGAAAAATTGGAAGCAAAACTAGAAGGAACACAGGAAGCAAATTTAGAAGAAAAATTGGAAACAAATCTAGAAGCAAATCTGGAAGCAAAACTAGAAGCAAAACTGGAAGCAAATCTAGAAGAAAAACTGGAAGCAAAATTGGAAGCAAACCTACAAGCAAATCTGGAAGCAAATATGGAAGCAAAACTAGAAGAAAAATTAGAATCAAACCTAGAAGCAAAACTGGAAACAACATTGGAAGCAAAATGGGAAGCAAAACTCGGAGAAAAACTAGAAGCAAAAATGGGAGCAGAACTAGAAGCAAAAATGGGAGGAGAAATGGAAGCAAAAATGGGAGCCGAAATGGAAGCAAAACTGGAAGAAATACTCGAAGCAAAATTAGACATCACATTGGAAGCAAAAGTGGAAGCAAAACCATAAGCAAACCTGGAAGCAAAACTGGGAGCAAAACTAGAAGCAACAATGGGAGCAGACATGGAAGCAAAACTAGAAGCCAGCTTGGGTGCCAATCTAGGCGCTATTTCTGATGCCAATTTTTGGCACTATTCTCGGCGTTAAAGGAGACACTATTACCGACACTAAATTTTTGACGCAAAATCCGGTGTAAATTTGGGCGCAACAGACGACGCAAAATCCAGCAATGAAACGAAGAAATTGGTTTTCTTTGAATTTTGTGCTGTCAGATGACTCCAACATCACAGACTCAAATACACTAAAATTTGGCACAAAATTCAGCTCTAATTTCTTGTTGTGCTATTGTGCAAGTAGTAGTGAATAAAAAATTTGGGTAGAATTCCACATAGGGGGTTACAAGGATAAGGTCTTGTGTGACATAATTCCAATGGATGTTTGTCATATGCTCCTTGGTAGGCCTTGGCAATATGATAGAAAGGCAATCCATGATGGTAGAAAAAACACATATGCCATAGAAAAAGATGGGGTTTCTTACACCCTCACACCATTGAAAGATGAAAGCCAATAATCACAAGTGGGGTCTAGTGTGATGTTGGTAGATGAGAAGGAGTTCCTAAAGACCATGGAAGAGGAGAATATGGTTTTTTCCATCATAGTCAAGCCTAGGTCTGTCATGATAGTAGAAAAGAAAGAGGAGTTGTCTTTGAAGATAAAAACCTTGCTAAAAAATATGATGCTATAATAGTGGATGAGATCCCCAACACCTTGACACCCATGAGGGACATTAGTCACCACATTGATTTTATACCAGGGGCTAGTTTTCCTTACAAAGCTGCTTATAAGATGACACAACAACAAAATGAGGAGATTAAGAGGCAAGTGCAAGAGTTACTTGATAAGGGGCTGATTAGAGAGAGTTTAAGCCCTTGTGCAGTTCCCACATTCCTAGCACCAAAGAAGAGAGGTGAGTGGATTATGTGCATTGATTCCAGGGCCATCAATAAGATCACAATAAGGTATAGATTCCCCATTCCATGGATTGAAGACTTAATGGACTATTTAGGTGGAGTGTGCTACTTTTCTAAAATTGATCTCAAGAGTGGGTATCATCAAAGTAGGATCATACCAGGTGATGAATGGAAGACAACATTTAAGACAAATGAAGGGTTGCATGAATGTCTTGTGATGCCCTTTGGTCTATCAAATTCACCTAGTACCTTCATGCGGTTGATGAATGAAGTGCTCAAACCTTTAATTGGTAAGTTTGTTGTGGTTTACCTTGATGATATTCTTATTTTCAGTAAAACTAAGGAAGAGAATTTGCACCATTTGGATTTGGTTTTGAGAAGATTTCATGAAGAGAAACTAATGATCAATTTGAAGATATGTGAGTTTATAAAAAACAAAGTTGGTGTATCTTGGTTTTGTGGTTACAAATGGAACCTTGAAGATGGATCCAAGTGAGGTTGAAGCTATTCTAAATTGGCCTCCACCCAAATCAGTTGTTGAGGTAAGAAGTTTCCATGGTTTGGATAGTTTTTATAGAAAAATTATTAAAGGTTTCAGTCATGTTTGTGCTCCAATGATTGATACTATAAAGGGTGATAAGAGAAAGAAGTTTGTTTGGTCTAGTGAGGCTGAAAGAAGTTTTGAATATTTGAAAAAGAGGGTAGTTGAGTAGCCTATATTGGATTTTCCTAATTTTGATAAGGTCTTTACAATTGAATTTCATGCTAGTGGCCATGCCATAGGTGTTGTGTTAAGTCAAGAAAATAGTCTTATTGCCATCTTTAATGAGAAATTGAATGAAGCCAAAAATTACTCTTCCTATGACCTTGAGATGTATGCAATGGTGCAAGCATTAAATAAATGGAGACATTATCTACTCGCTAAAGAGTTCATAGCGTATACTAATAATCATGCCCTCCAATTTTTGAATAGTTAGGAAAAACTCAGTCATAGACATGTTAAATGGGTAGAGTATTTGCAAGGATTTACTTTCAACATTAAACATAAGAAGGGGCAATCTAATAAAGTGGTTGATGCTTTGAGTAGAAGGGCTCTAATGGTGTAGGAAATTTAGTTGCAAAGCGTGGGAGTTGATTACCTGAAAGGTATGTACCTTGAAGATGTAGATTTTAAAGAGATTTATGCAAGTTGTAGGCAGCCTTGTAGTAGCAATCATGATAAGTGGCTTGATTTTCTGATCCAAGATGATTTGTTGTTCAAGGGAGCACAACTTTGTGTCCCGAAGTGTTCAATGAGAGATAAATTGATAAAGGAAAAGCATAGTGGTAGTCTTGCAAGTCATTTTGGTATTGATAATACCTTGGAGTAGTTCAGAAGGCACTATTTTTGGCCTAAAATGCAAACCGATGTAAGGAAATTTATTGAAAAATGCACTATTTTTCAAAGTTCCAATGGATGTAGCACTAATGCAGTGTTATACCAACATCTTACTATTCCCAATAGGCTTTGGGAATCAATTAGTATGGATTTTGTAATGAGTTTTCCAAGAACACAAAGGGGCTTTGATTTAGTGTATGTTGTGGTTGACAGGTTCTCTAAGATGGCTCTTTTCATACCTTGCAAAAGCACTAATGATGTATCATACATAGCAGGTCTCTTCTTCAAGGAAGTGGTAAGAATTCATGGTTTTCCTCTCAATATTGTTTTAGGTAGAGATAGTAAATTTATTGGTCACTTTTGGCAAACTTTGTGGAAGAAACTAGGCACTAATATCAATTTTAGTTCTATTTATCACCCACAAATTGATGGGAAAATTGAAGTAGTAAATAGAAGTTTGGGAAACCTCTTAAGGTGCCTCTACAAATAGCATTCAACTCAATGGGATCTTGTTTTTCCTCAAGCTAACTTTTCTTATAATGATTCCATAAATAAGAGCGTTGGAAAGAGTCCTTTTGAATTTGTCTATGGTTTTCAACCTAGGGGGTGTTTGAATTGAGGAACATCAGTGGTATGGAAAGTCCAAGTGCTGAGGGAGAGAAATTTGTAGTGGCAATGTAGGAGATCCACTGACAAGTTAGGGAACACCTTCAAAACAGTGTTGATAAGTATAAGCAAAGGGCAGATGCAAAAAGGAGGGAAGTGGATTTCAAGGTAGGTGATTTGGTTTTGGTTCATCTTAGAAAGAAAATATTTCCAAAGGGTTAGTACTCTAAGTTGCACATGAAGAAGATAGGACCCTGCAAGATTGTTCACAAATTTGCAAATAATATGAGATTGAACTACCTCAAGGAGTTGGTATATCTCCTATCTTCAATGTTGTTGACTTACATCAATATAAGGGGGAGCTCATTGATGATCCAGGAGTAGGTTCACAAGTAGGTTTAGATGTTGAGTGGATCAAGGACCTTCCACCAAGTAGACCTCTAGAGTTGGAATGTATCCTAGACACCAAAGCACTCAAGAAGACAAGGAACACAACTTATTTTTAGTATTTAGTCAAATGGAAGGGTCTTCCTAATGAAGATGCTACTTGGATGTTTGAGGCTGATATTATCAAGCATGGATATACTTTTGCAGGTCTTAACTCAAGTGGGACTTTAGTTCTTTTTCTCCTCTCGGGAGTATGGTGCAGGGGCACCCTTGGTTTCAGGTGCACCCTTAGTTTCATGTAATGCAATTTTGGTTTTTATTGTTATGTTGGTGTTGGTTTCATGATAATAAGGTATTTTAGGCCATTTCAAGTCATGGTTTAAGAAAAGTTGTCAAGTAACTTTTGCAAGATTTGTGAAAATGATATTTTGTTAAATCCTTAACCAAAATATGGTTGGAGGTAATTGAAAAATGGTTTTACATATTTAAATTGGCCTTGTATCCTTGGATTGGGAGGTTGGATGAAAATTTTGAAGAAGTTTCATTTTTGCACATGTATTTTCTTGTGTTTTCCAACATTTCTTTAACTTCTATTACATGGTACAAAATTTTGGTGCACTGTACGGTCTAAAGATTGATTGTAACATGTGTAGGGAACTCTTAACTTTAATATTCCTTTTATTTGACAAAGATTCATTGATTTTAAAGAAAGATATCGTCGTTTTAGTTAAACTTGTCAAAAACCCTACTTAGGGTTCTAGTGGAGAGTAAAAATGTCATTTCTTGAGTTTCCTCCATGAACAAACCCAGAAACCTATTAATAAATTATTCCTTGACATCTTCAACCTCCTTGCACAATTTGGGGTTTGGGTTTGCATGTATGAAAGAGAATAAGAAGACAATTTGCTACCTTTTGGCCTTAACTATAGTCTAAAACCCTCTTGATGATTGTTTGTTCAAAGTTTTAATGTTGTATCATTGGATTGTGGTGGATGCACATTGTGATAGTTGATAAGTTGATGTTTACATCCTTGGAATCCTTTGGATTGCAATTTCTATCATTGGTTAAAGTCTGCACCTTGTTCATGTATGACAGTTGAATGTTCCATTGAATGATGCCACCATTGATTTGTTCACATATGTTTTGAAGTTGTCAAACCCTTTTGAAAAGGTTTGAAACATCATTGTTCCACATTGTTCTTATGTTGTTCCATATTATTGAAAGGTCTGCCACCCTTGAAGGTTTGATAGGCCTAATGATCAAAAGAGTCATTGTGTAGGAATCTGCCCCATTGCTCATGAAAACCTTTAGAGGGATATGAACCTATTGTTGTGAAATATGATATCAATCATATAACTTATACCCCTGCTTTGCATCATATATTTTCTTAATTAATTAAATTATCCTAGTTATTTAATTAATCACGTCATTTTCATCTATTTACCTAATTGATCTAATTAGGTTAATTCACCCCCTCTCGCACTAACCCTTCATCCTATTAGATTGGATAAATCAAATTATCCAATTCAATCCCTAAGCCCTCTTATTTAATTAAATAACCCTAATTTATTTAATTAAATATCATATCACTTCCCCTTTTCACTAAATAAATTAATTATTTAATCAATAATCTCATTCCCCTAATTTTCATAATTGAAACATTGTTTAAATTATCAAATTACTAATTAAATCTAATCCTCCCACTTGGAAGGGAATATTCCTCCTTTACACATTCCTCCAAAAGGAATATTCCTTCTCCTTTGCATAATTTAATTTGGTTTTAATTAACTAAATATCTAATTTTCCTCGCCCATGAGAATATTCTCTTTCTTCATTCATTTGAAAAAGGGAATATTCCTTTTTTACAACAAACTTTCATTAAAGCTTCTTGTACAAGTTTTGAAAGTGTGTTTGTTTGGATGAATGTAAGCCCTTGATTAAATACCATCTTGCATCATCAACCCTTGATGGTAATCCATGATCCATGCCTCCATCTTCCTTCCATTATGACTGTTGATTGATCCTTTTGATCTTGGCCATCAATTTAATTTTCCCTATTCTATAGATAGAGCTTGCATCTATTGAATAAGGATCCAACTTTTAAGAGAAAACTTATGTTGTTAAAATCACTCTCATCTTACACTCATATTTCATGTTTTAAAAGGCATTTTAGGTTGATTTCTTGCATTATATTATCTTAGCTTCCATTAACGGCTTCCATGATAACTTAGGTGCATATATTTAGCATTTTGAAACTAGGGTTTTAATATTTTATTAGGACTAATATTTAGTGGCTTAATTATACTTCAAATCCTCATGGATCAAGTGTAGTCAACCTATACTAAGTCATTGGTCACATTTTTTTGCTAGAAAGAGGGCTTGAACTAACCAATATGACGAATTGCTTGTTAAATATTTGTTTTTATTGTGTTTTTAGGTTCAACGATGCTATTGAAGATTCACCAACGCATTTGATAACATGTCGCTATACAACGACGCACTTGCATTTTTATTTTAGCAATGCATAATTAATTTATTGACGCTTTATTGATTTCGTCACTACACATTTAAATAGCAACGCTAAGCTAATTTTTTAACATGGCATGAATTTTAGTATAGTAACGCATTTGATACAGCTATGCACTTGATGTCATTGTTTATTGTAGAGCGACACATCTAATTTTTCAGTACAACAATGCAACTTCGATATAGCAACGCTATTGATGAAATTTAGCGACACAATTGATTTTAGTGTCGCAATTTACTGGTAAACAAAAACTAAACTTAAATTTTGAAATCTGTTTTAATTTTTTTAATTTGCCTAATTTCTAGCATGTCACTGACTTCTTGTTTTGGTTTTTAGGCTAACTAGTTTTGTAGGTTTGAACAATAACAATCAAAGTGAAGGAGCATATCATTGTTTAATGTTATAATTGTAACAAGTGTTTCAACACTTATGGGGCAATTGAAACCCATTATGATGCTTTATTTCACATTTTAGGACCAAACTAGATTTTTTTTGGGGCTTTAAAATGGACGTTCAAATTGGTTAAAACTGAGCCCTCATATCATTATGCTTGTTGGTTTAAAATTGAACAACACAATCTCAACACTTCAAAATTGGTGCTTAAAACAAACTCATTTTGTTATGATGGATTAAAATGAACATGTGTCTGAATTGCTTGAGTATGCTTCTCGTGCGTATCCAATCCCCTTGTGCTTCGTGCGATCTTGGGTGAAAAACACACAAGTATACCTTTTCTTCTTGGAAGCGCTTATCCTCTCCCCTTGCGCCTATTGGAAATCTTGGGTGACAAAAAAAAATGATTTAAACATGTGTTACCTTTAGCAGGCCTGTCTCCCAACTTGTGAGAGGGAACGACCCAAACAGTGCTTTCATTCTAGTCCATTATAGAAATAATTGGTGTGACGAAAGTCATTAACTAGCTATTGTAGTTACACTATACCAAAAATTGTCTCCTCTAGTATCTGCATGATACGTCAAAACCCTTAGATGTTTCTAAGGGTTGGGATGCCTCTTAATTGAGCGAATTCACCACATGTATAGCACCAGTTTATCTTGAAAGTCTGAATTACGAACCTTGTGTTGGAAAAACAAGGATAAACAACTAAGAGGGGGGGTGAATCAGTTGTCACAAAATATTTAAACTTTTCAAACTTAACTTAATCTCAGATTTGATGAATTAATAATAAACCACAGACAATCAACACATCAGAAACACAGAGAACACCAAGATTTTTTATATGGAAACCCTATTAGGGGGAAAACCATGGTGGATGTCAGTCCACAATATTATACCCTGTTAAAAGTATAATGAAGAATAATGGGAATGTGGATAAAAGCACAAAGTTGTGTCACACTTTCAGCCAAACAAATAGTTCTGAGCGAAATATTTTTGATCGAAAAGGTTTTGGCCAAATAGGTTTCAATCGAAACCTCATGGCCTATTACGTAGCACATAGGATTTTCTCGAATAAGTTTCTCTCGAATCCCAAAAAATAAAAATTTTCCTTTTCCTACTTTGAAATTGGCTTTTTTAATGTGTGAGGTTTCTATAGAAATTGTTTCTACCAAAACTGTCTATGTGGCATCCTAGTTGGAACCCAACTCAACTTTTTTCATAATTTTCTGAAACTTTCAACTTTAGCTACGTATTTCTTTAGTCAAAATGATGTTTCAAAAAAAAAAAAAAACCCTTTTATAGAGCTTGGAGTGGTGAATCCGGATATGTAATTTTTTTAATATTTTGATTAGTTTTAATATATTTTATTTTTAAAATAATGCAAGTAGGTTGTTAAAGTTAAAAAATAGGTTGATTAGAAATTAAAAAATAAATAGTAAAACATATTAATTTTTTTTTAAAATTATATGGGGCACAAGAGGAGAGAGTCTTCTTCAAAAGGGTATAATTTTTTTTTGAAAATAATTAAAAAAAATAGATAAAGTTGACGGCCTATGAAAATTGTCAAATTTTGACAAGTTTGAGTTTAAAATGTTATTACGAGAAAAATATACATCAAAATTTTATTTTATTTTCCATGCAGAAGATATTGAAGTTACCTATTTGGAGAAAAAAAATTAGGGAGAAATGAAGTATTTTTCAATTTATTCCTTGACGGCTTGTGAAGTCACTTTTTTCTGAAATTTTCAGCATTCCAAAATTTGTTCTTAAATTGATAAAAAAGTAATGAAAACATTTTTTTTAAATCTAAAAAATTACAGGAATAAACTTCATCAAAAGTTCTACATTTCATTAGTTTACATCATTTTGAAATTCAAAACATAAAGACCACTTTTATGTGATCGAAGTTCAAAAAAAAATTTGTTGTTGGTCGATTCCTTTATAAAGTGTGACACGAGATTGTGCTTTTACCCATGCACATGCATTCAGGCACACTGCCTAGAGCTCACTGCTCAAATACAAGAGGGCTCACTGCCCAAAGAAGACACACTATCTTACATAAATTTGAATTAGATCCGCAGGGTATGAACTGAGAAAATACCTTCTACAAAAGCCTAATTATAGTTCAAGTTAGGCACAGAAACACTCCTTCACACTTCGCTCAAACTTCTTCACACTTTGCTCTGCAATCGAATGATTAGATCACTATTCACACACTTTCTCTTTCTCTGGCACTTCTTCACTCTTCTTCACTTTCAACTTTGCACAAACAACCACTCTTATATATCCACAACATGGAATTACATCAACGACTTCGTAAGCCAAAATAAAATATAAAACATATACACAATGTCGGCCCAAATTTACAAGTAAATTTTTAATGCGAATCAAACACCATCGGCCATAACATAATGAAGACTTATAACAATATCCTCGAGTGCGCCAAACATTCAAATTTTAATCTTCAAGGATCCATAATACATTACAACCACCATGTCGAACAAGAACATAAAAACTCGAACAAACAAGAGAAAAATCACTGACCATGAGCACACCGATCAATGCAAACATGTAACAAAGATAAGGCATGATCTAGAACCATCCAAAAGCACCAAGAATCATCAGAGAAGCATCTGCAACAACTGAAATTACTAGAATCACATCAACTTCAATCAGGAACACTAACTGAAGCCACAAAAAAATTGTCAAAATACAATTGTTCATAACACGATTAAATCTTCACACGGACCTCTGAAACTTTCAGTGGATAAAATAGATACACTCAGTAATAAACCCTTTAGTCCACAACAATTGATCATCAACGTACTGAGCAAGACACCTTCATGACTTTCATTGTTCCCCTGTCAACTTGTAACTCTTTCTTTAACAATTTTCTCAATATCCTCGACATATACAGCCTATAATATATCAATGTTAATAGTGTTGACATCAATGACAACCACATATCAGCAACACTACCACAACATCCAACACCTTATTATTAGT
Organism: Sequoia sempervirens; assembly: GCA_007258455.2. Taxonomy (NCBI): domain Eukaryota; kingdom Viridiplantae; phylum Streptophyta; class Pinopsida; order Cupressales; family Cupressaceae; genus Sequoia; species Sequoia sempervirens. The sequence continues at coordinate 33,890 of VDFB02202122.1, forward strand.
GGCTCACCATTTCCCTGAAGTGTATTTTGAAGTAGTGCATTGAAATAGCACCGTTCCAAGAAGTTACTTACCATGTCTAGTTTTTTATTGAGGCAATAAAGCAAATTGGGAAGGGACTCCTTTGCTTAGCGTGTCAAGACATTACATTTCCTTGACATAGCCTATTTTTCCATTTCATCTTCATGGATTAATAATCTCTTAGGGGATGATGGTAAGCCTACTAAGAAATACACACCTACCTAGGATTGTTCATGCTTGTGAGTCAATTTAACACTTGCTTGGTTCCAAAGCAATTACAAACAAACATCAAAAATTCTTTTAAAAATTTCAAACCCTTTGATCTAAGTATGGATACCCTTTGAAAAAACCTTGATATTGATTCTTGTCCTAAGGATTTATTCTTAGAGACTTCTAAATATTTTGGTTTACATCTCAATCCATACTTCCCAAAATTAACCTAGGTAACTATGCCCTTAACTTCATCCTTTTCACAAAATGGACTTTGTGAAATTTATGATTTTTTTGACATAGACATTTAGTTTGAACTTAAGAAAGACAGAGTGATTGTGGTAAAAAGAAACTCATTTAAGCAAGATACATTGATAAATTGAACCCTACATGACCATTTGGCGTCTGATCGCTTTGATTGAACAACCTAACCTTACGCTCGCTATCATTCAATCAAAATTTGAACTAATTGAGGGATAACAAACTGATATAATTAGTAGTTTGAGAAGCTTCACTTTTGAAACAAAGGAAACACCCATCCAATTGAGAAATGCAGCAAACATCTTAGACAAACAAGAGGAACAAGCTGATATTGTGGCCAAAAGGTCCATATTACCACCTCCTGCATGGAAATAAATATCCTCTTGTTCTTCTCTAAATGATCTCTCACAAAATAAAAATCCCTAAGAGAAGGTCTATATGTCTCACTTCAAACTTAGGCATCATAGTCAAAAGTCTGTCAAGAAACATCTTGTGAATCTCCACCGCAACAGGAACATTTTGGTAAGGAATTTTTATAGACGTGTTTCAATGAATGATCAATACATGTATGTCCAATATGAATCCCTCATTTAAGTCAAAATTGGCCTTTTGGATTGAGTTACTTCTAGGGTCAAGCATCTTTCTCACTATCTTGGTCTTGTAAAACAAAAGGTTCACTCTAGATAACATTGGGTCAAACATTTTCATCCACCCTTTATCAAAATTCAAACATCACTTCACCAAACTTTTCAAAATTTTGAACACACCAACACTTTGGACTTAGAAATATATCAACCCACCAATCCCTAACTTAGCTACTTTGTATGTGAAATGAATCCTTTTCCATGCATTTGGTTAAGTTATTTATCATCTTTGAACTTAGTTATCTTAAACGTCACAAGTCTACCCTAAAGATTCACAATTTCATAAACATCCTCTATCCAAGCATCAAACAATCAAACTTAAGTCAAAAGTGTTGTCCCAAAATGATTGCAAAGATCACTCCCCATATCATTCATATTTTCAGCTCCCACTACCATCATTGCTCCAACAAGACTTACAGCATCCCTTTTACCTAGATTTGAGTCAACTAGAGAGTTTAAATATTACAAATCTCAACACAACTCTTCCATAGGTGACCCAAAATTTATGGTAAAGATAAGATCACAACACAAGAGAATCATGGAGAAAACCAAAGTCGCATTCACCTCAAGTGATCCCAATCCTCAAGAATTTGATCTAAGAAGTCAATTACCCCGTCACAACAACCTTTGTCTCCATTAGGACCATATGAGATAGAAGATGTTATGAACAACCCATTTGGACTTACTAAGGAAGAAATCATGGATTACAAACAAGAACACCAAGCCTTAGAAAATTTAGCTCCAATTTCCCCATCTTTTATTGTGTAATCATTGACACAAGGCTTGACTTCATCCACTATTCAAACAACTCCATCACTAGGGTTAAGTTACACACCAACTCCTAGTCTTGTATCAAGTCTTGCTAAGGAATTTGGCCACACTTTCCATTCAAAAGAAACACACTTGTGGGTACCCTCAACACCAATCTTTCTCAAGCCACCACTTGGACACCAACATTTGGTGCTCCCCCAGTTCCTGAAAATCCTCTACATCAACATAAACCACTTACACTTCATGAATCCACTCCAACCTTAAACCTTCTTCATCCATCCCCACAAGTACCACAAGTGTGCCCAACATCATGCAAGGAAGTATAGACCAAGTGTCTCAAATGGACCAAAAAATGCAAGTCAATCCCCTTACACAAAATCAACCTTCAATGTAATATGGGACATCTTTATCAAATTCCTTAATGAGCTCATCCATCCCATTGGTTACCCAAAACACATCCATCACCAATCCAACTCAAAATAACCCCTTGGTCATGAACCCCCTCAACCAAGGTAATACCTTGACCACATCCCAAACACAAGGAAATCCCCAAAACATCAGTCAAGGGAATCCTTTCAATCAATGGAATCGAGGTCCTAAGGTGCCATTACCATCACAATACCTAATGGCACCATCATCACCTTTCCCTATCGTCCCCCTCATCATGCAAAATCAAATGGGACCTCAAACTTACATTCCTCCATCCCAATCCACCATCTTGCAAGGAATGTCAAACCAAGGGAAGCCCCAACCTCTCATCAACAACCCACACCCAACCCATTGTAGATGTCCCAACAACCAACCGATCCTACATTGCAAGCACATGCTCTATCCTTGAAACAAGTAGAACATGCATATCAACAAGTCATACAACAACAACAAGCAGCCCTAATAGTAAAAAAACAACAACAATAGCAAGCATCCCTAGCAACACAACAATAGCATCAACAACAAGCAACCCTAGCAACACAACAACAACAACAACAAAAGTAAGCAACCCTAGTAGCACAACAACAACAACAACAACAAGCAACCTTAGTAGCACAACAACAACAACAAGCCCAACAAACAACTTTAGTAGCACAACAACAACATCAAGCCCACCAACAAGACCTTGCGGCCCAACAACAACAACAAGCCTTACTAGCTTAGTCGTATGCCTAACAACAACAACAAGGTTCCTACTATAACCCTCAACATAACATCATCAATACAAACATGTTAGGGACATATACGCCTCCACCACGATCACCTTTGCAATATCCTACACCACCATACACACCATACAAAACCTCATCCTATCAAAATCCCACATACAATTCATCCACCTTTCCACAATATGATGTTGCATCACAACTTAAGGTGTTAACACAAAAAATATAGGATATATAGATGGGAAAAATGAAGAAGCCCCATACACAAAATCTATTCCCATATTCATTTGATTGAAACATCGCAATGGTCCCATTCCCTCCCAATTTTGAAGTTCCAAAATTTGATAAATACAAAGGGAGAGGAAGTCATGTGTACCATGTCAAATAGTTTAATGTCATGTGTATGGAGGTCGCCTACAATGAGTCCTATTTGATGTGCCCCTTTCCACGAAGCTTGACAGGCCTAGCCATCAAATGGTTTTCTCAGTTACCTCCAGGTATCAAAACCTTCCAAGAAATCATTGATAGATTCATATATCACTTCTCCTTTAATATTGACATGGACATAATCCTAGAAGAGTTGTACACTGTCAAACAAAACAAAGGAGAATCTTTTGCCAATTTCTTGCAACTGTGGAGACAAAGAGCTAGTAAAAGCAAGTGGCCCATTCTCGACGAGCAACAAGTGGGGATTATTATAGTAAATCTTGATTCTGATCTATCCTTCCACTTGAATATGCAATGAACTACCTCTTATGATGAGCTTGTCCCTAGATCCCTTAACATTGAGAGAGCTCTAATATCACAGGGAAATACTCAAGCTACAAAGACAATTGCTTGTCAACTAATTCAAACAACAAGCCTCATGTTTGGGCTAAGAATAAGAACATAACAAATGATGGTGTGGTAGATGCTAAGGTGGTCCTAAGTGCTCCTAGGCCAAACAACAATCAAATAGCTAATGTTCAACCAACTGTGCAACAAACTACATCACCACAAAACAATCAAATCAATAACACCGAAATGCAACAACGATGAACTCCCAACAGAAACAACTATCCAAAATGCAAATACACACAGTTGTTGGAACCTATTGAAACCATCATGAAGAAATTGGTAGAGTCAAACCTAATAACGCTTCCAAATTTTGAAAACTACCAAGAACTAAAAGATAAACCACCTTGGTACAACAAAAAATATCTTTGTGACTTTCACAAAATCAAAGGCCACAAAACATCGAATTGCATGAGGCTCAAAAATGTTATCTGAGATCTTATCAAGAATGGAGACATATATGTTGAGGTATCAGCCAACAATCAGGATCTCAAGATATACAAGAACCCTATGCCAGATCATAGCAAAGGAAACAATATTGGATAAGCTAAGGATTACACAAATGTGCAACATACCTATTCCAATTTAGTCGCTTCATGTGATAGTGTCATCATTGTCATATCCATAAAAGGGCCTAGTATGGAGTATTGAGTCACCACGCAATGTGGCAAGGTCACCATCAAAGGAGTCTCATCTAAATCTAGGGCACAACCTACTTTTCCAACATCAAACCCTAGCAAGTACAGTCTCCTAGATCAACTTAAGAAGACCCCCACATAGATTTCTATCTTGGAACTATTGAGGCTATCACCCACACATAGGGAAATTTTAGAGAAAGATTTATCTTCATCATCTATCCTCGAGGATATTGATACAGATCAGTTTCAAGCTATGGTAGGGCATATCACTAATCATCTTCTCACCTTCTCAGAATAAGACTTGTCATCGCAACCATCTCATAACTGTGCTTTGCAACTTGAGGTAATTATTCATCAGAACAAGGTTAAAATATTCTTAGTAGATGGAGGTGCTGGTTTGAACATTTGCACCCTTCAGTTCATCAAGAACTTGGGTTATTCAAAAGACACTATAGAGAAAGCAAAGAGTACAACCATTAGAGCATATGACAATCAAGAGTAGGTATCACAAGGCATCATCGAAGTGCCCATCCAAGTGAGACCCATCATTGTAGAGAATACATGCCAAGTGTTAGACCTTGATCTCCCCTACAATATCCTGCTTGGCCGACCATGGATCCATGCCCTAAAAGTTGTAGCTTCGACCTAACACCAATGTGTAAAGTTTTCTTTTGAGAACAGAGAAGTTACCATCCATGGAGATCCTGAGCCCTTTTACTATTTAAAAAATCTTGAGGCCAAGTTCTATAAGATTCCCCAAGTACCCAAGAATGATGAAGGACCTACATCGTCCATCTCATTCATTGACCCATCTACCCTTGCATCTACCTCAGAAACAAAAACACCCATTGTGAAGAACATTCCCAACATCAAAGCAGTGATCCAGGATGATGGTTGTGGAAGCTATAAACTAACAAAGGATAATTTTGTGTTGGGGGAGCTACCTTTTTCTCCCAAATCTCATGGGAAACCCACACCTAGCAATAAAGTCGACAAAAAAATAAAGATGGCAGCTACTACCTTCACCAAGTGGGGGGATTTGAACAAAGAAGATGTTAATGAGGAAGATGTCTCTAAACTACTATATTAAGATGAATGACCTGTCCTTGTTCTTCCCATGGAAGATGAAAACAATGGCTTGCAGCCAATGAAGGCATGGGGGTACAACAAGAATGAGAAACTAGGAAAAAATGATAATGGTTTTCTAGAACCCATCATTCCTGAGAAATGTCCAAAGAATCTCGGCTTAGGGTGTACTACTAGCAAGGTTACCCTTATTGGCAAAGGTACTTTCGCTAAATGGGTTGAGGCTTCCTCTTGGTTACCAACATCCCGTGACATGATCCTAGACGACTTACCCCTCAATGTTGCTGACCTATTTAAAAATAACTCTCTCTTCATGATATCCACAACATCCTTCACCCCAAATGATCAACCCACTGAAATTAGACTAGTCTACCCACAACTCATTGACTGGGACCAACAAGGACCACCGATTTTAGATTTATTCAAAAACAATGAAGCAATATCAGAATTCATGGGACTCCATGATAACTTACCATGGGAAGATCACAAAGTTGGTTTTGATATCGATCTAGACACGTAGGCGTACTATGGGGAGATGATTAAATCCTTCAGTCACAAAATGGACAACATGCAACTAACATGCAGATCTTTGAGTGAAAAACACACTGTGGCACTTTCTAATTCTAAAATAGTAAAAATAAAGGACACATCCAAAGGTGAAAATATCTTTGAGGTACCCAAGGATGAGGGATTCAATCTCCCCCTTAGTGTAATGCATCCATAAAAGTCAATAGTGCTAGTAGAAAAGGCTACTCCAATAAATGTGGGAATAGAAGAAGCACCCAAGATAACTTTTTATGTTGAATCCTTGTTGGATGAAGAACATAAGAACCTAGCATCATTCTTGACAGAGTGAAGAACCAACTTTGCATGTTCATACATAGATATGTTAGGGCTCGATCTTGAAGTAGTTGTGCATCATTTAGCAGTCTATCCTGAAGCTAAACTGGTAAGGAAAAAATTAAGAAAGATGCACCCTTAGATAACACTCTTGGTGAAATTTGAGTTACAAAAGCTTATGGACATTGGATTCATCCAACCCATTGACTATCTTGAGTGGGTTTCAAACCTAGTACTAGTCTCCAAACCCACTGGGGGCATCAAAATATGCACGGATTTCAAAGACTTGAACAAGGCATGCCTGAAGGATGATTTCCCTCTACCTAACATCAACATCATTGTGGATCTAATAGCTAGACATGAAATGCTATCACTCATGTATGTTTTTTTAGGCTATAATAAAATCATGATTGCCAAGGAGGAACAACACAAAATTGCATTCACTTGTCCATGGGGAACATACTATTGGAACATGATGCCATTTGGGTTAAGAATGTAGGAGCAACCTATCAAAGAGAAATGACCCTCATCTTTCATGACATGATCCACAAAATAGTTGAAGACTATGTGGATTATATTTTGGCCAAGTCAAAGAAAAGGAGTGAGCACATAGGAGTCTTGGGACCCATCTTTGACAAACTTGAAGAGTATAAGGTCTGGTTAAACCTCAAAAAGTGTGTCTTTGGGGTTACATCAAGGAAGCTTCTTGGCTACATCATATCACAAAGAGGGATAGAAATTGATCCAGAAAAAGTAAAATCCATCTTATACATGGAACCATCACAAACATTGAAGCAAATGAGAGGGTTACAAGGAAGGATGCAATCCATTAGAAGGTTCATAGTGCAACTATCAGATAAAATTCACCCTTTCTCGCATCTTCTCCATAAAGGAATAACTTACAAGTGGGATGAGAAGTGTGATAAAGCTTTCCAACAAATCAAGAACTACCTATTGAAACCTCCAGTGTTCATGTCCTCGATACCAAACAAACCATTGATCTTGTATATCTCAACAATATCAACAGCACTAGGGGCTCTTCTAGCACAACATGATGAAAATGAAAAGGAAAGAGCTATCTATTACATCAACAGGACCTTGGTGGGCTATAAAATGAACTATTCATCCATTGAGAAATCATGCTTAGTGGTGGTTTTTGCTTCACAAAAGTTTAGACACTACATGTTGTCGCATCAAATCAAGCTTATTGCAAAGATCGACCCACTAAAATACTTGTTATCAAAAGCAACTCTCACAGGGTGAATGGAAAATTGGGTGATGATTTTGACTGAATTTGACATAGAATATATGGAGCGTAAGGAAATCAAAGGGATGGTGATTGCAGACCAATTGGTGGAAGCACCTATCTCTGCAAAGAACCCTTTGATATCTAAATTTCCTGATGAACCAATGTTCCTTGTCAATACATCATATCAGTGGAAAATATACTTTGACAAGTCACTCACCCAACACGGATTAGAGGTGGGTATTCTTTTTATCACCCCTCAAGGTGATTGCATCCCAAAGTGATGTAGGCTATCATTTTCATGTACTAACAAAATTGTTTAGTATGAAGCTCTAATCACGAGTCTAAGGATAGCAATTCAACGGTAGATACAAGAGTTGAAAGTCTATGGGGACTCATAGCTAGTTATCAACCAATTCAATGATGACTACCAAACTAAGGATGAAAAGCTTACTCCTTACAAGAAGATGGTAGAGATTTTGAAAGACCTTTTCATTAATATAAGATTTGAGTAGATCCCTCACATGAAAAATCGAGTAACAAATTCCATGGAAACAATTGGATCATTGTTAGACATGCCACACAATGTGCTCCAATGAGAATTCTCAGTAGAACAAATTCTTGTACCAACTTTCAAAATCTCATAACCTAAATTTGTGTGTGTCATTATTGGTCTTGGTTCCCCGTGGTATCATGATATATTCACCTACCTTAGTAGAGGAACCCTCCCATTCAATATCACCTCCAACCTTAAAAAGAGATTTGTTAAAAATGCATCTTGCTTCATGATCCTAGGTGACACCTTATATTGCTAAAGCATTGAGGGGACATTACCACGATGTCTTAACCAAGAGGAAGCCTTGACCACCTTAAAAAAAGTACACGATGGCATATGTGGTTCCCATTCTAGTGGTATGAATTTAGCTAAGAAATTGTTGAGGATGGAGTACTACTAGCCAACCATGGAAAGAGAAGCCCATCAATACATGCAGAAGTGTTTCCAGTGTCAAAAATATAGAGATTTGATTCATGCTCTAGCTCAGGAGTTACAACCAATGGTCACACCTTGGCCTTTCTCATAGTGGGGGCTCGACCTCAAAGGAAAGATTTCTCCAACCTCATATAATGGCCACAAGTTTATCATCATAGCCATTGAATATTTTACCAATTGGGTGGGAGCCATTCCTATGACCTACAAAATAGGGAAGCAAATTGCCAAATTTATCCTGAATTACCTCATATGTCATTATGGTGCTTCACAACCCTTATCTTAGAAAATGAAACACCCTTCAAGAATCATGATGTGAAAGAGTTATGTCAAAGATTCAACATCCATCATCGATTCTCTACCCTGTATTATCCCTAGGGAAATGGTCAAGTTGAGGCTACAAACAAGACCATTCTAAAAATCCTTAAGAAAACGGTCAATGAAGCTGATGGTGAATGGAATCTATAGTTAAATCCCACCCTCTAGGCCTATCGAACTGGTATCTACACACCTACAAGTGCAATCTCATTCTCCTTGTTCTATGGATCAAAAGCTATCTTACCTATTGAGGTTGAGCTTCCATCATTGCGAGTGTCACTTCAAAATTTGATCATTGATGAAGAATATAGAGTATCTCAGCTAAATGAACTAGAATTCTTAGATGAGCATTGTCTTGATTCCCTTAATCACTTGCAAGTATATCAAAACTAACTAAAATGGAGCTATAATAAGAAAATCAAGTGTGGGTCTTTCCAAGTAGGGGATCTCATCCTAAAGTAAAATCAAAAAAATCTTCCAAATCAAGATAGTAAAAAAAAGTTTGAGCCTAATTGGTTGGCTCCCTTTGTCATCACAACAAGCTACGGATCAGGAGCATATCAGTTGTCAATGCCTGAAGGTGAACCCTTGCAAGAAACAACCAATAGTTTGCATATTAAAAAGTTTTATGCCTAGGCTTGAAGGGTGTAAATCTGAAAATACAAAAAAAAAAAAAATGATCAAAAATCCAAAACAATGAGAAAAAAGATTGAAAAAGTAAAGAAAAAATCATCCTCTAGTGAAAACCACTTCGATGGAACTTTGGGCAAGTACCTAGGTGAAAACCTAGCAAACACGTGCCTTGCATAAATAAAGCACCTTCATCTATTCTTTTATATCATTCTTTGCATCACATTCATCCATCACATCATTCATCCTATTTTATTCCATCACCCATTTGTGTCTATATCATAGCTAGATATTGTGAAGTATTGTATCCCCTTTAGTACTACTTGGCATATTCCAAAGGTTAGTTTGTCCTGCCTATATCGAGGTAGTCTACCACATCACATTGGGGGAAATTCGTCTTGAATTGGATTGGGTTCTTGTATATCTTGAGGCTATTGGAAATCTCATCCGAAATCCCAAAAATATTCATAAAATCTCATCAAAATCCAAAAATGCTTGCAAAATCAAAAAATCAAAAAACATTCAAAATCTTGTAAAGCTAAAATCCAAAAACATTCGAGAAATTGTAAAGTCAAAATCCAAAACATCCAAAACACATCAAAATCCCTAAAAAGGTCAAAATATGAAAAAAACCAAAAACAACACCATGTTGAACTACGAGTATCTGAGCTTGAATGTAGGCAAGGCTATCATTGATGTTCCCCCGAGACACCCTAGGTCATTCCTTTAGGAGTTTGTGATAATAAATTGAAATTTCATCAATTATTCATTTCTCACCATCAATAAGTCAATTCAATCGAACTATGTGGTCTTTGCATGTATAACGTAGGCAATTATAATCTTTGATCAACCCTTGAGGCCCCTAGGATAGTCTTTTAGGCTAGGTTCTTGGTTGGAAAACCCAGAAAATACAAAACATCGAAATATCTCAGAAAACCCCTAAACATTTGAAAATAGAAAAGCCCTAAACATTTGAAAACTTAGAAAACACAAAAAACATTTGAAATCTCATAAAGCACAAAAACATTGGAAAATCAAAAAACCATAAACAACCTCAAATAACTAAAAACCAAAACATTCGCATAAAATTTCAAAAAAGACCAAAAAAGCCTCAAAATATTTTCAAAAATACCAAAAACATTGAAATATTCTAGAAAATACAAAACCATCCATCCCATTTCACTTTCACCCGCAATAAATTTCACCCATAATAAATCAAACATCATCTTCAACCTTTGGAAAAACAAAAAGAAAGCAAGTGTTGCAAATCGTAAAGTGAGAACCTAAGTGTCAAAATCTAAAGTCTAGATCATAGGTAAATGATTCAGTGAAATTTGCATCAACGACTTATCACAAACCTCATCCTAATCAAAACATCTGATAACATGTCCTAGGATGCATCCTTCTTGCAATGGAAATCAACATCAGAGATCACCTTAGCTAAGTTAAACTAGCAAGAGATATAGATAACACTGACTATTTTTCTTTGATCTTTTCTTATGAATTATCTTATTGAACCATTCTGAGGACCTCTCGATGTTGTCTCAATGATTTAGAGAGAAAGGAATGGGCCATCAATCAATATATTTCGGTTGTTGTGCTTGTGGGTATTCTTGTAAAATAATCTTGGTGCATACTTGCTTAGTTGTGTGTAGGGAGGTTGTTTAGAGTAGATTGTTGACTATTGCATATGCTTTGGTATGATATATTCTAAACTTCTAATCTACATTCCAATGAGGTTTCTATATGTCAAGGTGTGAACAAGAATTATCCTCTCTATTTGCAGAGTCGAAGTCTATTACACTAGATACAATGCCATCCTAGTTGTTAATACCTTGATGCATTGTGTCTATGTGTTATATCAAACATAAAAAATGACGGAAAATCCCAATCCCAAGATATGAGAAAATCATCATCATCATCTCTCATCACCATATCTAATAAAGTCTTAGTGGATCAAGGACTTGTTGGACATTTTGAATCAATCTTCAAAATCAATAGTCAAATCATTCATTTCATTATTCTATCTTCTTTCCACACTAACTTGGTATCATGACAGTTAACAAAAACATCCTCATGCATCCATCCTACATCCACAAGTCATCAACATGCATACATCTTGCATCATCACAACATATAATAATAAAAGGAAACATAATCCATTGCATCATCATTATCATTTAAGTTGTTTCTGATAACATAGATTTGTTATTTTAAGCATCTTAATCATATCATAAGCATACATTGCATTATCATGAACATCTGCATTATCCATATATACCTCCATACACATACATCATCATATCATAAATTGCATGGAAAAGTACACAAAAATACAGGCATCTGGATATCATCTACATCTGCTGCCACAACTGAACCTCATGGTCTCTCTGTACTATCATGGCTTGTAGTTGTTGATGCAGTTGATCCCTCACTGCCTATAATTTCCCTCTCTCGGTAGTGAGAGCCTCTATTTGTTCCTACATCTAAGTATCTATCTATACAGGTGGAGAAGGCGGTGCTACAGCTGGAAACTATTCATCATGCCCATCTTGCTGCCCTGGCACCTATGCCTTGTTCTGATCTAGCTACTGTTGGTACCCATCTCCTGGTACCTGTGCCCTATCCTACACTGGTTGATCTTGCCCTTTTCCCTAGCCACCATCCTTGCCTCTGTCCCAGTCACCATCTTGGCCTTGGCCTTTGCCTCTACCTCTGCCTCTTCCTCTACCTTCAGGGTATCCCCACGCTAGATCTGTCAAGTAGTAGGTGACCTAAACCATGCATCATAAGCAGAGGTAGTCCCCACATCTAGTAATCCCTGATTGTATGTCCATGGTTGTGCAATGAGTTTCTTGAAGTCATTGACCATTGTTATGGAGTCAATTTGTGCTCCCCACTGCACCTCCCTTTGTGATCTAGCGAACACTGTAGTGTAATCATCAGCTGGTACATCTTGTACCTCCCCAAACTGTCAAGCAATGCGGTTTGGTGAGGTCAGAGCTCAAAAGGAAAAAAATCTCTCAAGTGTGAATGAGCAAATGAATTGGAAATGTCACCCTTCTCAATTATTTAAGCCTAAAAATTAGGGTTTTTTTCCTAATTTGAGCCAGAAGCTAGGGTCTTGACTTGTTTTACCTGTTTCCACCCTGTGCAGCCTATTTTGAGCCATTTTTGCATTTTTGAGGCCATTTTTGGCATCCTGGGGCCTTTTTTATCACCTACACCTATATTTAACCTTTGTTAAGAAATCAACTTAAAATTCAAAATTTCCACCCGATTTCTCGAGGGGGCAGGGAACTAGCTTATTCCTTCCATTGGGGCAATAGTGGGGCATCCAAAAAAAATAATAATAAATTTTTTTTATTTGAGTAGCAATTTTAATCCAAAAAGTGTTAGTCTTTGAACCAATGTTATAGGTACCTCACTTCAAAGAGGGGAAAAATGTAGACACTTAAAAATGCCCTGAATGATACTATGCACTCGAATATGATATACTAACATTGCTTTGTCCTAAAACCCATCCTCTTTTTGCTTAATTAATTAAATTATCCTAACTATTGAATTAATCGCATCATTTTCATCTATTTACCTAATTGACCTAATTAGGTTAACTCATCCCCTCTCACACTAACCATTCATCCTGTTAGATTGGATAAATCAAATTATCTAATTCAATCTCTAAGCCCTCTTATTTAATTAAATACCTTAAGTTATTTAATTAAATGTCATATCACTTCCCCTTTTCATTAAATAAATAAATTATTTAATGAATATCCTAATTCCCCTAATTTTCATAATTGAAACATTGTTTAAATTATTAAATTACTAATTAAATCTAATCCTCCCACTTGGAAGGGAATATTCCTCCTTTGCACATTCCTCCAAAAGGAATATTCCCATGGAATATTCCTTCTCCTTTGCACAATTTAATTTAGTTTTAATTAACTAAATATCTAATTTTCTTCACCCATGAGAATATTCTCTTTCTTCACTCATTTGAAAAAGGGAATATTCCTTTTTTGCAACAAACTTTCAACAAAGCCTCTTGTGTAAGTTTGAAAGTGTGTTTTTTTGGATGAATGTAAGCCCTTGATTAAATATCATCTTGCATCCTCAACCCTTGATAGGAATCCATGATCCATGCCTCCATCTTCCTTCCATTCTGACCGTTGATTGATCCTTTTAATCTTGGCCATCAATTTCATTTTCCCTATTCTTAGCTTAGTTTGCATTGAATTATTTTATTGGGAATGATGTTTAGTGGCTTAATTATACTTTTAATCCTCATGGATCAAGTGTAGTCATCCTATACTAAGTCATTGGTCACAATAATATATATAAAGACTTCAACTTTTGATATACTAAGGATTTGCACATAGTATAATTCAATTTCAAACTGCAAAGGATTTTTTGTACAAATGTCGAGTGTTGTAGGGCTATAAATGAAAAACATATGGATTCACATGTACCATATTAATGGCGTCCACCCTGCTCATGTGGAGTCATGTCACAGTTAACCTATTCAAATTTCTTCTTTATCCAATGACCGAGATGCATTCCTTTGGCACTATATCAAATCTAACAGCCAATAGAATCACACCACATGAGCAACATTCCAACCAATAAAAGTTCAATATCAATCAAAATATTTTGGATTATCAAAGGGTTGCAATTCAATTGGTTGAGCACAATTGGTGAGGGTGATGGTATATGTTCCTTAATTATGCCATCAACCAAAGTTCAAACTCTCCAACGTATGACATAAAGGATGAAGCCATGATGGCATCGTAGATGAATTTGGTGAAATAACTTATATTTGTATTATGGGGACATTTGAATCTTATTATTTGATAATTTAATATGATTAAATATTTTAATTGATAACTATTTAAAATATTTAAAAAATAGTTAATTATGATTTGTTGACTTTCTTTTAAAGATAGAGTTTTGGAGATTAGAGTAATTAGCATCACAATATCCAAGATAGAATCTTATTTTTATAAATATTATGTAAATTATTTTATTAGGAAAACTAACCTATTAGGTATTTCTATTAAATAAATATAATTTTTTAAAATTTATTTGATTTATCCTACACTCTTGAATTAGTTGATTATGTGAATTTAAATATCAACAACATTATTATTCAATTGAATAAAATTAGTAGAATTTCTTTCAGTAGAGTTTTTGATTGAAGGAAAGAGTGCATAAGCCTTAGGATTTAATTATTATATAAATATAGAGAATATACACTTTTTTTTAATCAAGATTTGGACAAGTTTAAAGAAGTTTTGTTTGTGATATTTTTAAAGAGATGTTATAGAGAGATTCACAAATTAACATCAATTTTAACAAAGAATGAAATTTAATGTTGAAAGAAATTCTTGAAGGACCATGTGTTTACAACTTGAATTAAATATATTTAGAATTGAATTTGAATTGTCTTCATTGAAACTAGGAAAGATAAATTCTTAAAAGAGAATTTAGTTAGTTGGAAACTAGGAACAAAGGTGAATCTAACATATAAATTTTTCAAAATGTATGAATAATTTGAATGAGATGTATGTAGAATATGAAGAAACTTAATTTAAATTGACTAAATTTTATATTATAAGCTAATCGAACCCTTAGGTTTCATGATACGAGAAAGAGAGTAGAATTAAACTCTAGATTCTGATTTGAAACCCTAGAAAAATGAAATTGACATAAATATGATTAAAACATGAACCTAAATGATTGTTCTATGTTCATTGAATTATGAAATTACTATTTTTATAGTGTTGTAAGGTCATAATTTTGATGAAAAATGAATTGAGGCAAAATAGGTAGAATAATGTTTTGGTTAAATTGAAAGGATGAAGTTTTAAAAGTTTATTATTTGATTACTAAATAATGTTACTAAGGTAGATAAAAATTTAGATCCATCTATCTTCTAGAAATTCAATGTTGTTTATGTTCTACATACTTAAGAAGACTTAACTTTCTTATTTCTATTGGTGTACTTGTATTTGAAATTTGAGTTAATTAGAAATCTATAGGAAGTTTGATTGTAGATTTGTGCAATTATATCTTGAAAAATATATTAGTTGGGATTTAACAACCATGTTTAATGTTAGAGTTTGCATTAGGTTTGTATGCATGCAAAATGAAAGAAACAAAATAACATCAAATCAAAGCAATTCAACACTCAAAATTTAACATGCAAACTTCTGATTGAGCATATGTAAAGTTGTGTTCCTTTCTGATGTGGGTGCTCAACTCGCTAGCATAACCTTATGAGACCGATAATACTTGAATACAAAATGAATGCTTGATGACTTATTTTGATGATGTGAGATGATTTTGATTTATAGATTTACAAGAGAATTTGATGAAAGGCTAGATTCAATCTAGAAGTTGAGATCTAATCCATGACTTAGGGACTAATGAGATGTGGCATGCATAGGTGAGTTGCCCTTTGATTAAAATAATTATAATTTATCAATTCAATGTGACTAGGGAGTTAAAAAATCTAATTGATTAGTCAACCACCTACATGTAGGAGTTAACTAAGTGCATGGGATAATTAGGGAGAGTTGATTGTTGCATGAATGAGTTAATTGATTGCATGGGTAAGTGAAGTGGATTTGATTGATGGGTGGGACTAACAATGGCTTTGAGTGAACCGGTTAGACTAAGGAGTCAACTAGATAAGATGAAATTATTTAATTTAATAATTAATTAATTGAATTGGTGGTGCACATGAGGTGGATATTAATATTTAATTATTTTATTAATGGATAAATATGTGAATAATTATGGATATTTGATGAATAATAATTAATTTATTAAATGGATGAATAATACTATAAAATTTAATTAAATAACTTGGGGATTATTTAATCAATTCATTAGGTGTTAGGTGATAATGTGTGTCCAAGGTGATGATAATGATATTTGTGTACTAGGTGATGGATGAATAAATTATATGGTAATTAGATAAAATCATGACCTAGGTGATATATGTCAATTAGGTGATGTAATATGATGGAATCAAGATGATGCAAAAGCATAACAGTTGCTAGTAATCTTGCATCAACAAAAAAAATACAAATTTTGGAATTTACATTTTTATTTCATTTTTTTGGGTTAATTGAATAAATTTGGCATAATTTAATTTAATAAAATAAATTCCACCTTTGCTATGCAAGTTGGTGTGTAGGGTAGTGGAGGTGTAGTTGCACTTTTTTAAAATTTTGAAAAAGCAAACTTGGGCGTTGGGTTTGTGGGAGTTACTAAATGGAATTAAAAATCATTTATTGATTTTTCCATCCTTGAAACGACTCATTCCATGGAGGTGGTCAAGACTTTTCCAATTGGAGGGAAAAAATCATATTTTTGATTTTTGGGGAAGGTTGTATTGCATGTTTTGGGAATTTCATTTGTTGTTGTAGGTTTGGAGAAAGGGAGAGTTGGGCGTGGTATTCTCTGAGGGGGTTTTGAAGACTTATTTTTGTACGTTGAGAGGATTATGGCAGCCATTAAAGATTTAAGTCTCCATTGTTGAAGGTTGAACAGTTTTAGTTGATTGATTGCAGGAGGAAACAACAGTTTTGGAGGTGCTCATGAAGCATATAGGTTGTTTTTTTTGTTGTGACTTGTTTTTGTGTTATTTTTTAGATTATGTAAAGGGAATATGTTTCTACCCTTCATTCATTTGTTGACTGGAAATAATATTGTAATCAATTTCCATATTGTGTAGACTTTGTGTTGCAAACTTCAAATGAATTCATGAAATTGTGTTGCATATTTTCTTGCATTATTATGGTTGTTTGAGTATAATTTCAAAGAAGAGGGTTTATTGAGAATTCATCTTTCATTAGTGGTATCAGAGCGAGAATTCTTGAGTGTGCAGGCAAAAGCGCTGATGTGAGGCAGTTTGTACCAGGACTTGTGGTGGTGTGTGTGTGTGTGATTTATGTGTAGAAAGATCGTCAAGAATGAGGTAGTCTATACCTAAGAGTTTGAATATTGAAAGTGTGTGGAAAGTGTTTGATGAAATTCCAAAGAAGGAAAAAAAATTGTCATAGTTGTGTATGCAAGTGAAGAGGAAGGAGAAAATATTGCAAAAGTATGCTTTGAGAAAGATAGAGAAAGAGAGTGAGAAAGAAGAGAGAAGTGCAGTAGAGGTTGAGAGGGAAAAAAAAGGTGCAGAAATTGAGGAGAAAAATGATGTTGCAGTAGCATATGAGTGTCCTTTGGAGGACTTAAGAGTATTGAAAAATGAAATTGCAGCTGAGAGTGAAGGTGAAGAAGATATTGTAGCAGACAGTGGCAAGGAAAAAGAGGTAATGTGTAATATTTTTCATTTTTATGATGGAGATGAAAGTGGATTTTGTGTAGATGAAAATATTGTAGCAGTGGAAGAAGAGTGTGATGCATTGGTTATAGGACAAGGAAGTGATATAGTTACATTTCTTATTAAAGGCATGAAAGAAGAGAATAAAATTGAAGTTGCAATAGGTGATGAGAAGGTAAAATATTTTCTTAATGATTTTCATGTTGAGATGGATGAGTTAGTTAATATAGATGAGATGGTTTAGTTAGAGTTTGTTAGAGATGATTGGTATGCAAAGAAGGGTTTGTATGGTGTTGCAGTGTTAAATGCAGGTGCAATTCGGTGGAGGTGGATGGACTTTGGTGGGTTGAATCCCACAAGATTGGAGGAGAATGTGAGATCCACTTGGAGGAGGTGGTTGGGGTATGGTGAATTTAATTCCACTTAGAGGAAGAGGAGTAAAGAGTAGAGTCGTTAGAGGAGGAGGTTACTTGTTCCATCTAAGTGTTGGAAGAAGATAAAGAAGAAATTATCAAAGGTACCAATTATAGCAATGGAGTATGTTGCAAGTTGCTCACAACTTGAAAGAGTAGTTATACTAATCAACTCCATTTTGTGAGCCTATGCTCACAAAATTTCTACCATGGGTGTCTGATGCAGGAGCATCCAAGGTTGTCAGCAATCTTGCATCAACAAAAAAATCCAAATTTTAGAATTTTTATTTGTATTTCATGTTGTTGGATTAATTTGAATAAATTTGGAGTAATTTAATTTAATAAAATAAATTCCACCTATGTTATGCAAGTTGGCAAGTGGGGTAGTGGAGGTGCGGTTGCTTCTTTTTTTTAAAGTATAAAAAAACAAACTTGGGAACTGGGTTTGTGGGAGTTACTAAATGGAATTAAAAATCATTTATTGATTTTTCTATCTTTTAAACCACTCATTCCATGGAGGTGGTTGTGAATTTTCCAATTGGAACGAAAAAATTAGATTTTAAATTTTTGGTGAGGGTTGTATTGCATGTTTTGGGCATTTCATTTGTTGTTTAGGCTTGGAGAAAGGGAGGGTTGGGTGTGGTATTCTCTAAAGGGGTTTTGAAAAAAAATTGTTACAAGTTGATAAGATTATGGAAGCCATTAAATATTGAAGGCTCCATTGTTGAATGTTGAAGGGTTTTAGGTGATTGATTGCAGGAGGAAAGAGCAGTTTTGGAGGTGTGCATGAAGCACATAGGTTGTTTTTGTTGTTGTAGCTTGTTTTTGTGTTATTTTTAGATTATGTAAAGGGAATATGTTTCTTACCTTTATTCATTTGGTGAATGAAAATAATATTGTAATTATATTTCCATATTGTTTAGACTTTGTGTTGAAAACTTCAAATGAATTCATGAAATTTGTTACAGAGCTTCTTGCATTGTTATGGTTGTTTGAGTGTAATTTTAGAGAAGATGGTTTATTTAGAATCCCTCTTTCATCACAAGACCTAGGTGATAAGATGATTATGCGATGATAAAGTGATGTAGTGAATGATCAAATATGCTAGGAGATTAATGAATGATTTAGGTAATGTTTGGATGATGGTGATTAATGGATAAGGTCCTATGAGGTGAGTGGATGAATTAGGTGATGATTGAATGAGACATAGATTAGTGGATAGGGTCTTATTGGTTTGAATGAATGACTCAGTTAATATTAGGTGGAATCAATTATGTAAGTAAGGGTGGAATATTTTAGGTGTCTACAGGGCCATTACTAGGCACTAGTGTTTGCACTAGGGCCTAGGTTGGGCATTAGAGTCTACATCAAGGGTTGAGATGGGCACTAGAGTTTGCCTCAAGGCCTAAGTTGGGTGCTAGAGTCTTCGAGAGTTCCTATATTCAACACCAAATCCTTGTGGTATGTTTTTTTTTAGTTTTTTTGTTGGCAATCTTGAGTGTCTAGGTGTCAAATTTCTAGAACTATTGGAAAGGTCTATTGTAAAACAATGTATGCTTACCTTAGTAGAAATACTATTTTAATACATGGGTTGAATGAAAAATATAATTTTAGTCTTTCAATTGGAGTATAATTTTATTTGCATGCATTGGTTGTTCTAAAAACAATGATTTAGGATTACCTTACACCCTTTGTAGTGATAATAATGACCAAAAAATTAAGAAAAAAAATGAATCAATAAATTTGTGGATTAATTTGATAACCAAAATGAAAGAAAAATTCAAAAGAGAAGACCCACATGTGAATTTGAACTCAAATACAAGGTATGTAGGTAGCCTATAGAAGAAGGAATTCCATATGAATAATATTGTTAACCATAGTACTTGTATTTTGTCTCCATAACATGAATTAGAATTTGATAGATCTTCAAAAAAAGACTATTTTTGCACCCCTTGTATTAGAGGATTGATAAGTATTAAATGATTAGCATTTGATTATGTCAAAGCAATATGATGAGATATATATCTTGATTTAGACATTGTAATATTGAAAACATGGCTTATGTAACTAGTTGAATTAAAGGCTAACTAGATCGAGTGTATGAAGTATTCTTGTTTATGCTTGTAATTAAAATGATGTATTATTTAGATAAGTTACTTGAATAGATTAGGAGTGAATATTTTTTATTATCTATAGGAATTATAAGTGATTTGATATTCTCTATTATTACTTTCATAGATAGGAAATGGTCATGTTGATTATTAATTTTGTGTTAGGATGAAGATTGGTTGGAACATAGTTTATAATTGAAAGGTAAAACTATGAACCTAGCTTTTTAGATGAATTAGTGATTCTACAGGATGTGTGTGCATGTTTTCTTGTATGTATCTTGGTTTTATGATGTTATAAAGTACTTAAATGCAAGTGATGTGTTTCTTTATTTTTTAGATCATTTGGTGGGGGTTATATTGGAACCCTTACACTATTGAAAGGTGCTTCTACATTAGTATAATTTAATGGTTCTCAGTCTGAGGAAGTGACTCTAAAGAGGTCCATTAGACAAGGTTTCCCTTTGGCACCTACAGTCTTTGTCATTGTTGTTGATGCCCTCTTTTACCTTTTAAGGGAGCATAATTTTGAACCTAAGGTTAGAGGTATAAGGCTTCCTGATCAGAGTGAGCTAATCAATGCACAATTTGTAGATGACACTACTATTTTTTATTGAACTTGAGCAAGATAATTTGAGATCCTTGATGAATAAGCTGAATTTGTTTTGTCAAGCTTCAGATGCAAGAATAGCTAATTCCAAATCCATTTTTCTTAGGTGGGAAGAGTCCCCACCTCAATGGCTTATAACCTATGGATATCAATGGGGTGAACCCACTAAGCAAGTAATATATCTTGGCATCTCATTTACGATCAGCCCCAATCTCAAGGAAATGTGGAATTGGATAAGGACAAAAATTGAAAAGAAAATAGAAGGGTGGAATAGATAATACTTGTCCCTAGCAGGAAGGATTCAAGTATTTCAAAAGATCCTATCCTCTTATAGCATCTATTTTGCATTTGTTTGGTTCTTTAGCAACTACCAAGTAAATGATATTCAAAAGAGAATAAGGAACTTTTTATGGTTGGATGAAAAAGGAAAAAGAAATAGACACTCTTTCAAATGGGAATGGTGATGTTTGGACAAGATGCATGGGGGCATTGATTTGCAAGATCTAAGGATGCAAGGCATTTCCTTGGAAGCTAAATAGGTTTCCAAATCCTTGGTTGGAAACGAACCATGGAAGGTGTTAGTAAGAAACAACATTCAGTTGGTCATTCCCAAGCAAGCCAAAGCATGGAAAGGGCTACCATTGAGTGATATCCTCATTAGAAAACACCCTATGACCCTAGCTAGCTCCTTGGTATTTAAAAGTCTTTGGAAGGCTTGGGAGATTATGAAGCATCATGTCCAATTTAAGCTTAACAATATAATCATTAATAATAATCACAAATTTCAAGCCTATAATTCCATCTGGTGGAACTTCGAACACAATAATAAACCCCTTGCATTATTGTAGGGGTGCTCTACTAAGAAATGGTATCAAGGTGGCATTAAGGTTTTTGGGGATATCTTATCTAATGGGAAACTAATAAGTTGGAATACCATGCGAACTGAGTTCAACCCTCCTCCTTCCAACATAAGAACATACTCTACACTTTAGAAGCATGTAAAGCTTCCACCTTCCCTAAGAATGTTGATAAAGAATTGGATTTAGCTAATGATCTTGTGTGGAAGAATGGGAGTGTCTTACCTGTGATCAAAGCTAAAACCATTTATAAGGATTTGAGTTGTAATAAATCCATTATTGAGCATGTTAATAGTTGTTGGGGTATGTTATTGACTGACAAAAAGTGGCAAAAGGTATTTTCCTCTATTTGGTTTAAGGGTATGTAACCTAAAAAAGTCTGTTTTAGATGGCTTATTTTGTTGCATAAAATATGTTTTAGATCTAACTGTGCTAATGTAGATATTTGTAACATCTACAGGACTCCAGAATTAGTTATGCATATTTTCTTTGACTATTTTTATGCAAGAGAAATTTGGAAAATTTTCTGTGATAACTTAAATATATGGGATATGAATGGAAAATTTATCTAGAAGAATATTTTGTTCAATGATATAAAAATGAGCAATGATTATAATTTGTTTTGGAATTATCTTTCAATTGAATTCATGTGGCATATTTGGAAAGCAAGGAATAATGATAAATTCAAAGGGTGCAAGAGTGCACTTACTGAGTCTTCATAAATACTCATGTTTCTTAATGTTTCCTTGTAGGTCACGACAACCATGGAGATATCAATGGAAAAATCTATGAAGTTGATTAGTGAGGGTGTGGTCAACAAATTAGGAGTGAAATTTGGTCACACATGGCATCATGGACCGAGTGATTCACAAACCTTCTTAAGGGCCTTAGGTGAATTTCAAAGTCTTTAATGAGATGTCAAACGGAGCTGCTGGAATGCCAAGAGATGTCAGACATGCAAGATTGCACATGAACAAATAAAACAACCCAGTCCTTGAATGAGTAGTTATCTAAATTTGTGTTCCCATCAATCTCTACAAATTTCTTATTACCAAGGTTGTTGTAATCTAGTTGTTACACTATTAATAATATTAAAAAAATCCATATCCCATATAATTCATTTACAAGAATATTTCTTTATCTAATTTTGTACCACTAGGGGCACTGTTATAGTTACCTATCAATTATCTCATCTTATAGGACAACCATTTCACCTTGTTCTTGCATTCATTACTCTCATACAATCATACAACTTGAAAATTGTACACCTCTAAACCTTTGGTGAGCTCGTTTATCTTGAATGTCTTTCATTCTATCTCCTCTTGCAAGGGAACCTCTAGTATGTACCTCCTCTAGCTTGAATACTTCACTACCTATCTTTGAATATTCGGTATGCTCCTTTGGCTTGAACACCTTCCCTCTTATCTCCTCCTATAGGGAAACCTATGGCATGTGTGTCATCCACATTGAATGCTTCACCGTCAATTTCCTCCTACAAGGAACATCTTTCATGACTTTTTTTACTCCTTCCTTCCTATAATGCACTCTATTTGCATTATTTTCAATAATACTACTCTAATAATTTACCAAAGTGGGACTACCATTATAGTGCATCTATAAGTGTAAAGGTGCCACTTGAGGATATTTGAACCTTGCTCTTCAATATGAAACCAAATGGTCCTATCACTTGACTACAACCCATTTGATATGATGTGTTGCTCTATTATGGCATATACTTACACTTGTAATATACAATTAGTGGAAATTATGTGTAGTATTTTTTATCTCTTAAATAAAAATTAAGTACACTACATTTTTAGAGTTTTTTATTGTAGTAGTCTAATAACTATAAGGATACCTGATTAATTTGTATTTCAATATTTTAATGCATGGTTTTAATTATGATTTATTGCATATTATTACTTATGATTTAACTCATTAGTAGTTGATATTGAAATAAATTTTTTTGTGGTATATATTTAAGATTGCATGTTTTTTATATGAAAGCCAATAATAAGATCATTCTTTCAAAGTGATATTACATCTGTTTCCCCTTTCAAACACTCACTTTAAAATTTTGTTTTGATATTTTCATCCTTGGAGGTAATAATATTTACATGTGATTTATTTATTTTAGTGGGATTGGTTTCCTTGAATTTATTGTAAATCATCATAGTTTTTTGAAAAATAGAGTACTATTTAATTCTTTTATTTATTTTTTTATGAAAAATAGTTATAACTTTAGAAGAAATATTTATATATTCAAGGTTTTGAAAAGAAAAGAAATTCTT
Organism: Sequoia sempervirens; assembly: GCA_007258455.2. Lineage (NCBI taxonomy): Eukaryota > Viridiplantae > Streptophyta > Pinopsida > Cupressales > Cupressaceae > Sequoia > Sequoia sempervirens. The sequence continues at coordinate 58,148 of VDFB02202122.1, forward strand.
GAGTTTCAATAGTTATGATTTCATGAAATAAATTATAAAATAAATTTGGCATTGCCAACATTTGGTTTAGTTGTAAGAAATCTACTAACTAATGCCCAAGGAGTTTACCATCACTATATTACTAGAACCCGGTATTGACAAAAATAGAAAAGTTAGAAGTGAGAATCTATATATTTATGAAACTAATATTTGAGAGGAATAAGGAATCATGCTCATAACTAATATAAAATTATTTAGACCATAGAACATAATTTTGGTGGATATTCTTGCATCTATAGTGGCCTTGGATATTAATAAAATTTTAAGGAACCTCAAATTGTGGGTTTAAAATTATTAAGTCAATTAAAAAGACATGGAGAAGTTGAATATGATTGAGAAATTGGTAAATCTTATCTATGAGAACAATTGAATTTAGTATAGATCTAAAATTGGGCAATTTACGTGGATTAATTTTGATAATAAGGGAAAGTTCTCAGGAGGTAGAATGTCATGCCCACATTTTATACTCTAAGCAACCTAACAATCCGCAACGACTTTACTAATATTGCAATTGAATTTATTTTTTTGTGTTTACTTAAAAGACAATAACTTCACTACTTATAGCTATAGTCAATTATCCCACTAGTTAGAAGCAAAAATAGAAATTATTTACTATTTTTAGCAATAGAACCTACTTACTTGGGTCGGCTTAACGCACCTCTTGCATTCCATTGTGTCGACAATTCATCACTCCCAATACCTATACCTACGAGGTCTACATGACTTGGCACACACATAAGATCAAAGGTAGTTAGCACATGATTACTAAGACAAGCTATATAAATCAATGGTAGTGTATGATATCAAGAGTAAATGACGAGCCTCATACAAAACTCAGAAGAACAGTCCTAGGGGCTCAACCTAGTGTCTCAGGGGCTCACCACTTGATGGCCTTGCCTATGTATATATTTCGCAGAGGCACCATAGTTCAACAACTTGAGTTGCTCCAACTCATTGACTAACCAACCAAGGGTTCACTCATGGGGTTCCAAGGAGGACTCTACCTCAACACAGAAATAACACAATAATACTAATGGGTAAAAGCACAAAGTTGTGTCACACTTTATAAAGGAAATGGCCAACATTGATCAAACTTTTAAACTTGAATCACTAAAAAGCGGCATACATGTTTTGAATTTTGAAATGATGCAAATTAGTAAAATATGTATTTTTTAGTATATTTTATGTTTGTATTTAAAAAAATAAATAAATAATTATTTTAAACTAGTTTTTAATAAATTAACACTATAATTTAGTTGTTGATAAAATGTTGAAAAATGAATTTGCAGGAGATGTCAAACGTTTTATAGTAATTTTTATTTTTTTTTCTTTCAAATTTTTTGTTTGTATTTATAACTTGAAAATTTAGTGCATGGATTTTTTTTTCCAATTTTGATAAATATATATATATATATTTAAATAAATATTAAAGTGCATGTGAATCAAAAAACAGTTGTTTCCATCATATGTCAACTTTCATATTAAATATTTATCTAAAATGAAAAAAAAATTATACCATCTTGAAATAAATTCTTTTATCTAGTGCATCATATTTTTTTCATTTTTTTAATAAGTTTTAGTATTTTTCCTTAGCATGGTAATCAACGTAATAATATCAACGTAATAATATTTTGTGTTGATAACCTACTTTTAGTAAAAAATAAAATATAAAATATAAATAATAGTTAAACTATTAAAATAAATGTATTTTTTAAAAACTACACTTATGGATCTACAAAAGGGTAATTTTATATTTTTAAAAAAATGTTATTTACATTAGTAGGAGTTATTCAAACTTCAAGTTTTGCAAATAATTTTTTTTTTGGTTAATTGGAGTCAAAGTGGTGCTCTGTCATGCCTAAAATTTTCACTAGAAAAATCCAACCAATTTTTTTTTTTATAAGACAATAATTAAGATAGTTAACATTCTAGGGGCTTGAGACATAACACTAATATGAGCATGAGTTGTATTCCTGCAAGAAGTTGCTTCTGTAATGTCTAAATTTTGACGGAAGGGCAAAAGCATGACTATTTTTTTTTTTTGAAACAATGAACGTAAATACCCTACAAATATCTCTACCAAGTTCTGACAAAAACATTCTATACATATCAAACAAATTTTATACTTTGAATACAAATTTAATCATCACAAAAAAAATATATAATTTATACATAATAATTTTAAATTTCTTATTTTCAAAATAATAATCAATATAATACACAAAATATTATTTATTTAAATGTCTTATATACATCACTTCAACTTTTTAACTATTTATTAAAATAATTATTCATGCTTGTTTTTTTATTTTATCTTCCTCTTTTCCTTAAATAAAACAAACTCATGAGTGGGACTTCTATTTAATAAACCATGTTACTTTTAAAGGGGCCCCAACCTTCTATTAATTCTTTTATCAATACTCATTATTTTAACTCAAACTCAACTCTAACATTATCTAAAGGGAATGTAGGGGGGTGAGTAAATGGATGCCTTATGTCGCATTTTATTAGTAAAAGAGTGTTCTTGAGATGTTAAAAACATTTATACACCAAAGAAAGCAACAAAGCAACGTAGAAATCTACTCAACATTTGAAACAAAGACCTATGAGACATTGCAATTAATGCCCGATGCCTTAATATAAATATTGTCTTGATTTATGGCTAATATTAAATTTTAATAATATTAACGTCCCAGTTAATTAGTACTAGCGTGCATAGTAAAAATAAGCAATAGTAAAAATGTTTTATTTGTGAACAAAATTTAATATCAGCGTGAATGTGATAGCTAGTAAAAAAAAGGTAACTTTTTTATAATTACACCGAGAGGCGTTCCACTACAATGTCAATTTGTCGTTGTAAACACTTAAAAATGACCTAGGCCTGCAACCTCTATTTTACCACTTTCTTCCTAGCATAATTATGACATTTAATTATGTCATTGGTCCACTTTATGCTATTAATTAAATAATTCATTATTATTTAATTAATTCATGTCTCTTGTATTCTTCATGATTATTAAATAAATAAATTATATTTATTTATTCAATACATCACTAAGGGTCTATTATCTTCTTACAATTAAATAAATTTCTTAATTTATTTAATTACCTTTATTCATTTATGTCTTCTTGATTATTAAATAAATGAATTTTATTTATTTATTTAATATGTCACTAATTCTCATAATTAAATGAATTTATTAATTTATTTAATTATCGGTCATAATCCTCTAAATTATATAATTATGTTTAATTAATTAATTGTCTAATTTAACATTTCCCTCATTTTAAATAAAATGATCTCACATTATTAACTATCACTTCATTTTAATAAATAATCTGAAAATCGATTATTTATTGTCACACAAAATCCACATTTTGAATTAATTTAATTCAAAAAGATAATCTTCTTCCAAAAATCAAGTAATTGAGCAAATTCTTGATTTTCCAAATCTGCTTTTCAAGTTCAACCTTTATCCTCTTGATTTTTCGAATCTTACAAATCAAGTAGTCTTTATCTCCTTGATTTTCGAAAATCTTTATCTTTTTGGCTAATTATCACATTTATTCTTGACCGCCGATTTGATTTTCTCAAATGGCATCTTGACCACTCATTTAATAATTTTTCCCTAACCCTAATTAGGGGTTGTCACGTGCAATCTTGACCTCTGATTTTAGACTTATGTCAGCTTTTTATCTCGTCCGTCCATCCAAAATTGAATTTTCTATAAAATGTCAATTTTGCTCACATTTTGGACTTACGCTCAGACAACTTATTATGCACAATTCTTGATATTTGCATTCGGCATATTTTCATTATTGAGTCTTAGATATAGTCACATTAGCATCTCATAGGCATAGGCATATTAATCATTTAGTCATTTTCAAATCCTTCAAAACTTGTTTAGGACATTGTCTTTGTCATAGTTATTGCTCACACACTAAAATTTGAGGGCAACAATCACATATTTGCAGCAAGTTAGAAGGTGCTATGGAGATGAATCATGGAAGCTTCGAGGAGTAATTGGTATAATCTTTCTTATTTTTAGCTTTAATTGTACTCGATAGATTCTTTGGGTTTTATATTTTATGATATAATCTTCTTATCTGAAAAATACCCATTGATACATTGGTTTTAAATTAAATTTTAGATTTTTTAGTTTAGAATTAAATTCTTTAATTTAGATTTTATATTTTTAATTAGATTTTTAGATTTTTAAATTAGCTTTTAGTTTGGTTTTTTTTTTAGATTTTTAAATTAGATTTTTTTTAGATTTTTAAATTAGCTTTTAGTTAGATTTTAGATTAGATTTTTATTAGATTATAGATTTTCGATTAGATTTTAAATTAGATTTTTAAGATTTTTATTAGATTTTTAATTTAGATTTTTTCAAACTTTTTAATTTAGTTTAGATTTCTAATTTATAATTTAATTGAGATTTTAACTTTTTAATTTAGTTTAGATTTCTAAATTCTTTTTTTCTTTTTAATTTAGTTTAGGATTTTAACAGATTGCATGTTTTAGATTAGAGATTTTTGGTTACTAATCTTTGTTGGCAGTGTGTGACATTTACATTTCCAGGGTCCAAGACAATTTGTTCAAACTACTAATTTGTGGTTTTGCAGATTCGTTTGTCCAAGAAATCCAAATTTGAAACATTGTGTCTGTGATTTTTAGATTAGAAAATATTTCATTTGGTGCACTAAAATGAACATGTCTTTTTATTTTGCTTGATTGTGCTTGAAGGTGGTAGGTGACTATGCTCTCACCTTATGTAAACTAGGTGATCAAAAAACCAGACCCATCTTAATTTTTGTGTAACCTTGATGCAATAATCAAAGTATCCTCTCCCCTTATGCATTTATGCGATCTTGGGTGTAAGAGAAATGGTTATTGCCTCTAGAACTTGGGCCCGACTTGGTGGGAAAAAGTAATCACCCCAAGGTGACTCAAACCAACAACGGAGCTAAAGCCAAGCTACCCCCGACTGGTATATAAATGTGAATCCTAAGGGAAAGCCTAGGATTACAAGTGTAGATGTGTCATACGGACCAAGTAGTACTCCCCAAAACCCTGTTGAGCTTAACCTCTTTAGGCTGGAGTTCCTCCTAATCGGAGATTAATCTTCCACCCCATGTATGGCCACTTGAACAGGGGTCCCGAATTAAACACCATTGTGTAGTAGCCAAAAACCTTCTATTTGCTAGCGCAGCACCGGTCGGTGTGAAGGCATCCACATCTTCGCAATCTTTAGTAGAGGTGATCAATCTGCCATGGGAGTTTCGTGGGGGTTGGAAGCTTAGTTGACCTGAGAATAGAGTGCACTATAAGGGGGAGCCCGTGCAGCCAAGCTTCTGAATTCACATGCTACTGATATGCAGTTGGGGAAACCCACATGGAATCTAGTGGATATTGTCCTTGCTTAACCATAGCATTGTACTTGTTCTCTTTTGTGTTTGATTACATTCAAAATATCATTTTTTCCAAGTGTTTGTTGGATACTAAAATGAAACAAACAACATTCAAACATCTGGAAACAAACAGTCAAACTTTAAACAATTCAGTTTTTTGACCAAAACATCAGAAAATTTGACTTTTTACATTCTGCACCGCACCTGTTAAACTGCATTTGCTCTGTCGCACCGTGTTTGACATTCTTTGCAACACATTTGCTTTGGTAAAATGCATTTTCTTCTCCAAACACCGCAATCATCTATCTTGCACCGCATTTGCAATTTGTAAAGCCGCATCTGATTTATTAAATTGCATTTGCTGTCTACAAAGCCGCATTTGATAAACTGCACCGTATTTTCCACCTGTAAAGCCGCATTTTATCACTACAACACATTTGATACCTCAAATGACACATTTTCTTGGCAACAAAATAAACCCTATTTCAGACCAGAATTCAAGTCCAGACATCTTAGCCTACTATCAAATATCTTTTCCAAAAAGTCTCTGTCATAAACTAGAACTAAATTTTCTCAAAACATCCATCATTTGCATTCATTAGCTCGCATTTTAACCATAGGTTTAAAGTTACAAATTTTAGTTGCATTACCTAGGTGTCATAATTTCCATTTCTAGCATAAACTTGTCCTTAGGTTTCATCTTGGCAGACTTTGGATTAGGCTAACTCACCACACTTTGCAAAACCATTGTTTTCAAAACTAGGTTATCTTGGGACTTGGTCATTACTCCTCTTTTCATTCATTGTCCTTTTGTGAGAACCTCCAACTCAATAGTCTAGTTAGGAAGGCTCACTCGTCATTTTGACCTTATCACTTAGTCCCCTTAGCAAGTCCTTTTGATAACCAAAATTGAGACATAAGTCAAGTTTAGAGTGGTTAGGCAAACCTTTCTCCAAATATTGTCCAACTTAGTACTCATTTTGAATTTAGACTTTGCATTTCCCATCTTAGTCCTCATTTTGAACTTAGACTTTGCATTAATATCATTCACCCTAGTCATCATTTTGCACCTAGAATTTGCATTAAATATTGTCCATCCTAGTCCTCATTTTGAACCTAGACTTTGCATTAATCATCTCAATCCTTAGTCAAAAATCAAAAAACATAGTCTTGCATTATCATCCCTTATTATCAAAAATTCAAAAACATAGTCTAGCATCATCCTTGCATTTACTCATCATTCTCATCATTCTCATTTGAGCAATTCCCTTTTATGGGTGGAAACTAGACTTCAAAGAAAGAAATTACAAATGGAAAACTTTGGAAAAGATTTCAATCCCAACACTAACAATAACAGTTGGGACATAAACCAAAATTGGACTTTTTCTGACCCATTTAGCAACGTCAACATATCACCTCCCATGAATAACCAATCTTCATCGCATAATCCACTCAAACCATTCATACAACGAAATAAACATGGAAATGTATACGTAGAAGACTTAGAAGTTGCAGCGCAAGACCCTAATGTAGCCAATTTCATGGAAGACTTAGTTTTACATGACCCTCAAAGGTATCTCGCCATGCTTTTGGACCAAGGGGTTAAGTTACCACATGGATTTGACATGAATACTTTGAGACCAACGCCCCCTAACCATAATGTCAACAATACGAACAACATGTCCAATAGTGGTCAACCTCCAAACAACACAAGCAATACCTTTTTTGATGCCACCTCGCAAAACATCACAACTACCATGAGTACTACCTCCAATATTCAAAACAATTCCAATTCAATCAATGCAACATCCATTGGAGGAACACAACCCATCACACTACCCACAATATCCACAAGATCGTCACAATCTATTGGAAACACCTTTGGGTCCTTGGCAATGTGGGGAAGTTATTCCAATCCTTTATTTACCACTTCGATTACCGCCATGGGGGCATCATCAACCCATTCAAATCCTCCATTTACAATGACATCTAGTACTATGAGTGCATCATCGTCAAATCCTCTCATTAGTACCTCACTTAATCCTTTGGGAGGAAATAAACGACGTGTCTTTATTCAAGGACCACAACCAAATGTTAACATGTCAATACAGTTTAATGCCAACCCCTCCCAAGGACAAAATATGAACATTCCTCTTGTACAATCCCAACAATTTGGACAAGGTAATCAAAACACACAACCTATGGCATCCATCGAACACCAAAATATTCATGGTCACCATATTCCCCAAATATCGACCCAAATGGCTAGGGGACACATTCTAACATATTCATCCCATATTCATACCAATCAACATGTCCCCAATCCAAACTTTCAGTACCAACAACACGCAAACTAGAACACATCATACATTTCACAACAACACATCCCACAACAAAACACCAATATTGCTTCACAAAAAATGGGGGCCCATGGTGTACCAATCAATCCAATGTATGGTGTCAAAAATAATCCTATAATTGATGCCTTGTGAGCTAAACTAATGGGTTTAGAAAAGACCATAGAAAACATGCAAATATTCGACAAGAAATCGCAAGTGTCAAATGACTTATCCGTATATACATTTGATGCAAACTTATACATGCCGCCATTCCTCCTAGATATGTGTCACCAAATTTCACCAAATACAGAGGAAAGACAAATCCTATTGAACATTTCTGAGAATTCGTGACCAATTGTATGGACATCGCCTATGAACAAACGTACTTGATGAGACTCTTTTCTAAAAGTCTTGCAGGTCCTGCCCTTGAATGGTTTTCCACTCAAAAGGATATCCAAACATGGGATGAACTTAAACACAAATTCATAAAAAATTACTCATACAACATTGACATGGACACCTCTATTACTAGCTTATGTACTCTCATGCAAGAGGATGCTGGTGAAACTTTCATCCCATTCTTCCAAAAATGGAGAAGTCTAGCTAGTTGTGGCCACATTGACATACCCAAAAAAGAAAAGGTTGACATGTTCGTTCAAACACTTCTAGGCCCCTTAAAATATGGGTTGCAAGTGCATTGTTGCACAATTTTCACAGACCTAGTCGAAAAGGGTGTCAAGATTGAGAAAGCTCTTATTGCAAAAGGAAAGAGAAAATATGGTCCTAAAAACACAAACGCAAATCCTCCCGCTGACAAAAATAAGTACTAGGTCAAAAATAAACATGTTACCAATGATGGTGTTGTTGATGCCAAGGTTGTAAACACTATGGGTCCTGTATTGGCTCTCAAAGGGGTTCAACCGCAAAACAAACCACAAACAATACTAACACCCCCCACCAATACCACCTCAAACAATCAAAATGGTCAAAATAATCAAAGCCAAGGAAAATACCATCGGACAATACAATTCCCAAAAAGATGAACATACTCTGCTTTGGGAGAACCAATTGAGGATGTCCTTAAGAAGCTCCTCCAAAACGGTCTCATCACACTTGAAAAATCTAAGCCGTATGACCCAGGGAAATTTAAACCATCATGGTGGGATGATAATGATTTTTGTGAGTACCACCGGGCTAAAGGACATAAGACATCATCTTGTCGACAACTCAAAAATATTGTGCAATACCTTATTGAAAGTCGAATAATCAAATTGGGTGGACCACAATTTCCATCAAATGATGACCATACCATCCATAAGAACCCACTACAAGACCATGGTTCTAATAATGCTTCCACATCAGGTCCTAAGATAAACAATAATCAATCCAATTACACCCACACCAAGTATGACTATTTAGGTGGACCTATTATTAACAATGTCTAAAGTGACGATGAATACATCAATACCATCACAGTTAAAAGAACACCTCAATGCAATGCCACTACTTGAAGCGACAAGATCACCATAGCTGGTCCGCCTCCTAGGCAACCTAAGATCACCATAGTTGGTCCATCACCTAGCAATCACAACCCGGCTCATTCACAAAGTAGTGGAAACCTAAGAGTCAGTTTAACCTTATCGATTAGTTAGGAAAAACCCCTACACAAATTTCCATACTTGAGTTGCTTCGTATTTCTCCCATGCATAAGGCTATACTGGATAAAACTCTGCAAGAATCGTCTATCCCTAAGGATATTGATGTCAACCAGTTTGAGACCATGGTGGGATACCTCACTACACCTCACCATGTCACCTTTTCTAATCAAGATTACCCGTCACCCAAGACCAACCATAACGACACATTACACATTGAAACTTTCATCCATAAGCACAAGGTCAGAAGAGTTTTAGTAGATGGCAGAGCAGGATTGAACATATGCTCCTTAAAACTAGTTAAGGCTCTAGGATTTTTTGATGCATGTGTGGACCCTACAAAGAGCATAGTTATCAAAGCATATGATGACGAAGAATGTTCTTCATGAGGCGTTATTTCTCTTCCTATTAGAGTTGGGCCAGTCATTGTGGACATAACTTTCCAGGTCCTAGATCTGGAATTACCTTACAACATCTTGCTTGGTCGCCCATGGATTCATGGTCTAAAGGTCATCCCCTCCACATATCACCAATGCTTGAAATTCCCATTTGACGGCACAAAAATAACCATATATGGAGGCCCTGGCCCTTTTCAATATTGTACCAACCTAAGGGGTCTTTCTAAAAATTGAGTGCCCATTAACCTAGAAGCTCCTAGTTCTTCTTCCAAATACATTGATCCATCCACACTTGCATCATCATCCACTTCCGCTCCATCCACATCTTCTGCCATGCCACCATCTCCTTCACTTCCTAAAGTTGAGTCTAAAGTCAAGATCCAGGACCTAGGCTGTGGAGAATTCAAACTAAGTATGACATATTGCATCACAACTATACCCAAGTCTCCTCAGGTCTATGGTCGACAATGTTTCAGAATGGAACCTAAAGTAATTTTTAAAGTTCCACCAAAAACATTTTTTATAAGATGGGGAGACATGAGCAACGAAGACCTCACTGACATATTAGGATGGATCTACAAAGAAATGGAAGCCTTACCCACTTTACCAGTCCATATATACGGCAAAGGCTATTACATGATGAAGGAAAAAGGCTATGACGGTACTAGTGGCCTTGGTAAAAAAAAAAAAAAAGGACTGTGAGAACCTTTGATGCCATCTGAAAGACCAAAATTTCTTGGATTAGGGTATGGATTGCCTGACAATGATGATCGACATACCAGTGGACTTTTGAGTGAGAGCACGCATGCTTCGAAAAGTGTCGAGACCGCTAAGGAAACCTTCACCGAAACTGACTCCCATGAGTGGGAATTTGGTTCCCAATGATCCCTAAGCAACTGTTGTCTCGATGACTTGTTCCTTGAAACTAGGGAACTTACCTCTGAATAGAGATTTTGGCAAACATTTAAAATTGATCAAGCATCGAATAATCACAATCCCAAAGGCCCAAGGATTAATGACAAGCCAAAGTCTACCCCTAACCCCATTAGTCCTCACCATGACATACCGGTTCAACCATCTAAACCCAACAACCATCAGTTGGATCCATTTGAATTACCACATGACACTAACAACCATGACTCTAACTCCTTCATTCCCTACTTTACCAACGAGTATGACTCAAGTGAAGGGAAATATTGGATAGATTCTAATGTGGAATTGGATGATAATAACTTCATTTTCAATGTATCTAAATTCGTTTGCATGCTTTCTCCATCCTCCCCACAATTTACCAACGCTAATGATGGCATTTCCTTAATCTACCCACAACTAATCAATTGGGACCAACAAGGCCCACCAGTCCTAGACACCTTTCAGAATGATGAGGCCATTGTGGAATTTATGGGACTATGTGAGGGCATACCCAGTGCTGATCACAAGGCAGGATTCGCCATTGACCTAGATTGTACATCTTACTTATGGAAGACTGCTCCATCCTCTAGTTGCAAAATGAAAAGTAAAAATAAGACGTGTTTAGGTGAAAAGCGAAAGGCACCTTCTGATGAAAAAAAAGTAAAAATAAAGGACATATTTGTGGGTGAAAACCTCTTTGAGGCGCCCAAAGATGGAGGAATGGACATTCTTCTCATAACTCAAGAGAAATCAGCTATGCTCATAGAGGACACCATAGAAGCCAACATATCAATAGCAGAAGATCCCAAAATGGTCCTCTTTATTGTGTCCTTGACTAAAGAAGAGAAATCAGAATTTCACAAGTTCTTTGCAGACCGTAAAATCAACTTTGCATGGTCCTATGTCGACATGTCGGGATTAGATCCAGAACTTGTTTTGCACCACTTGCCATTATTTCCAGACGTCAAGCCAGTAAAACAGAAGCTGCACAAAATGCATCCTCAGGTCACTCTATTAGTCAAGGTTGAGTTGAAGAAACTTCTAGATGTCGGGTTCATATGGTCTATTGATTATGTTGAATGGATATCTAACCTTTTGTCAATAACAAAGCCAAATGGGATGATCCGCGTCTGCACAGATTTTTGAGACTTAAGCAAAGAATGTCCAAAAGATGAATTTTTGCTGCCAAATATAGATATCATAGTCGACCTCATGGTACGATACGAGATGTTTTCCCTCATGGACGGTTTCTCAGGCTACAATCAAATTTGTATTGCCCCGGAAGATCAACATAAAATAGTATTCACTTGTCCTTCAGGTACATACTATTGGAATGTCATGCCTTTTAGGCTCAAGAATGCAGGTGCCATGTATCAAAGGGCTATAACCACCATCTTTCATGACATGACACATAAAATAATGGAAGATTACGTGGATGACCTTTTGGCTAAATCAGTAACAAGAAAAGACCATCTAAAGGTGTTAGACACAATTTTCAAGAGACTGGAAGAATATAAAGTCCAATTGAATCCTAAGAAATGCGTCTTTGGCATAACATCTAGAAATTTTTTGGGATACATAGTTTCTCAAAGAGGCATTGAGTTTGATCCAGCCAAAGTCAAATTCATCATGGACATGCCTCCTCCCAAAGGAATAAGTGAACTTAGGACATTACAAGGTAGGGTACAATCTATTCGGTGCTTCATAGCACAATTGGCCGACAAGTGTCAACCATTCCAATATCTTTTGCGCAAGGGAATCCCTTTTGTGTGGATAGATAAATTCCAAGAGGCCTTTCAACTAATCAAATACTACCTACTGTCACCGCCAGTCCTTATGCCTCCCATTCAAGGAAAGTCTTTAATTCTATACATCTCTACCACTACTTCGGCACTGGGGGCGTTACTAGCACAAAACGACCATGATGAGAAAGAAAGGGCCATTTATTATATCAGTCGGACGCTAGTTGAGTATGATCTGAATTACACATCAATTGAATGTGCTTGTCTAGTAGTTGTCTTTGCAGCTCATAAGCTAAGACATTATATGTTGAGCCATGAGACACAGTTGGTAACAAAGATGGACCCCCTCAAATATCTATTGAGTCATGCAGCATTGATAAGACATCTGGAAAAATGGGTGATGATTCTAAGAAAATATGACATCCAATATGTAGAGAAAAAGACAATCAAAGGGCAAGTGATAGCAGACCAACCGGTGAACGCACCTATACAAAGTGATCACCCCTTAGTGGCAGATTTCCCAGATGAGTCAATATTCTATACGGAACCCAAGTCACCTTGGAGGCTATACTTTCACGGATCTCATACTAATCATGGCTCGGGGGTAGGAATACTATTTATCACCCCTCAAGGAGATTCCATTCCTAAGTCTTTTCGCATAGCTTTCCCATGTACAAATAATGTGGCGGAATATGACGCGCTTGTTACAGGACTTAGAATGGCAATAAAATGGAAAATCAGAGCACTGCATGTCTATGGGGATTCTCAATTAGTCATCAACCAAGTTAACGATGACTATGACACTAAGGATGAGAAGCTAATGCCCTACAAATGAATGGTTGACAACTTCCAGACATACTTTCACATGGTGACTTTTGAGCAAGTTCCGAGAACACAAAACAAGGCAGCAGATGTCATGGCTACAATCGACTCTCTCCTTGACATTCCAAGCAATATGCCTCAAGTGGAGTTCCTAATAGAACAATTGTTGGTCCCTTCCTATGATATTCTTGAATTAGAGATGGTTTGTGAGCTTGTTGGTCCTGATTCTCCCTGGTACCAAGACATTCAGGACTACCTCAAGTCCCAAACCCTTCCCTCTAATCTGTCCAATAACCAAAGAAATTCCTTTATCCGAAAAGCCGCAAGCTATGCCATTGTCAGCAACACCCTTTATCGTTGTAGTTTTGACAACACCCTCCTTAGATGTCTCAACACCAACGAAACACACACAACCTTACAAGAAGTACATGAGGGTATATGCAGATCTCATTTGAGTGGTCCTACTCTAGCCAAAAAGATAACAAGACTTGGGTACTATTGGCTGACCATTGAGAAAGATGCACTAGAATATGTCAGGACTTGTTGCCAATGTCAGATTCACAGCGATTTGATTCATGCTCCAACACAAGAACTTCGACCGATCACTTCTCCTTGGCCCTTCGCACAATGGGGACTTGACCTCATGGGAAAGATCCATCCTACCTCTGTTGGAAATATATGTCTCAATCCCATAGGTTGTAACCTCTACTGGAGCCAAGTCGGTGTGACATCCATGAAGTCTGGCCGACTAGCAGTTTTGAATCTTGTTGAATAGATCAGGTCATTGTGACCTAACAAGCGTCTTGCCGAACGTTTTTATTTTTGGAACCTATCGCTGTGATAAGAAGCAGTTGCTGTGACATCTTACCGCGTGAAGATCTCTGGCCAACAGGCCATTCAATCGAGCATCGGGGAGACTCATAGTGACTGAGGGCTTTGGAGTGACTTCAACACTCAGGAAGAAGTCCCAATGACAGTTGAATGTCTCGCCGATGGGAACACATATGGAGTCTTCACGGAGTCTTCGCGGTAACATAAAGATCTCGATGTGAACTCTTAGCGATAGACATGAGTCTTGCCGACTACTAGTGTGCTCGGTATGACTTGTGAGATCTCAGAGTAAGGTCTTAGCGATTGGCAAAGGTCTTGCTGATAGTAGTATGGCTTCGGTGTAACTTAAGAGCTCGGTGAAACCTTTAGCGAAAGATGAATGTCTTGGCAAATGTTGTTCGGTGTTCGGTATAACATAAGATCTCGGTGAAATCTCTTGGCAACAGTTGAATGTCTTAGCGATGAAGGAGTTTGTTGTCAGTATGACTTGAGAACCCGGTATGAGGTCTTGGCAAGAGCGGTAAGTCTTGTTGATGGTATGACAGTTCGTTGTGACTTTGAATATCGGTATGTGGTCTCACCGAAGAGTGATAGTCTTGCCAAATGGAAAACTCACAGCTGTGTGACTTTGAGACTTCGGTATGACGTCTCAGTGAAAGTGATATGTCTTGGCGACATGGCGAAAGCTGAGCGATAGCTCTCTGGACTCAATGCAACATCTTGGTGATAGGATGGAGTCTTGGCGATATTGAGTGTTTACTGTGTTGGCATCGGGGAGACACGTTCAGTGTCTCACCGATATGACAACACAGCTTGAAGCCGTTTGACCGAGTGAGACTTTCCTATGTGGCATCTCATGGACGAATAGGAGGAGCCGAATGGGAACCGTTGGAAGACAGTCCGTTGTGACAATTATGTGAGGAAGTTCAACAGACAAGGAACACCATGAATATAGTCTGAAGTTACAGATGCTCGATGGTTCGGTTGGTTTGATCAACAGTTGGATTAACAGTTTGAATTGTATCAATGGATGAATTCTATTCTGTGTAGACTGTAAGCTGAAGGTTCCTGTAGAAAGATTGTTCATGGTGAATGTTGTTGTATTATGACATCAAAAAGATAAGTCTGATACTTGTATGTAATCCTTATTACTATAATACAAAGTGATTTCTCTTGGTGTGGTGGGTTTTTCTCCCATAAGGGTTTTCCCACGTATATCTGGTGTCCATATGTGTTTGTCTATTACTCTGTTTCAGTAATCTATTTCATGTGCATCTTAATTGGACTGTAATTGTAAAAATTTAAATGTGTATCTGCATTCTTCCCTGAGGTTTTGACGTTAGGAGAGTTGTTTCCGCATCTAATTTTCCTTACAAGTGGTATCAGAGCCTGACCAGTTGTGTTATCCTTGTGGGTACATTGGGTTTTTTGTGTCAATTCTGTTCAATGGGAGTCTTGTAGAAGTTTGTCAATTTCTAATTATAGATTGAGATGGCTAGCACATCAGGAAAGATTGAAATAGAGAAATTCAATGGTAGCAACTTTGAGTTGTGGAAACTCAAAATGGAGGATCTCTTAGTGGATCGAGATCTTTGGATTGTTGTGTCTGGAGCGAAGCCTACAGGCATGAAGCAAGAAGATTGGGACCTTGCAGATAGAAAGTCTAAGGGGCTAATAAGGCTCTGTATGGCAGACTCTGTTCTTCTCAATGTGCATGAAGAGAAGACTGCATCTTCCTTGTGGAATAGACTGGCATCTATTTATCAGGGGAAGTCTTTGGTGAATAAATTGTTCCTGAGGAAGAAGTTGTACTCTTTGAGAATGCAGGAAGGAGGGTCTGTAGCTAATCATTTGAACACTTTTAACATGCTGCTTGCTCAATTAACATCTGTTGGTGTGAAGACTGAAGAAGAAGATCGTTGTATGCTTCTATTGTGTTCTTTGCCAAACTCTTGGGATCATCTGGTGATGGCTATTGGGAGTACAACATCCAGTTTCAAGATGGAAGATGTTGTTGGTTCTTTGCTGTCAGAAGAAATGAGAAGGAAATCTTCTGAGATGGCGAAGGAGGCCCTTGCTGTTAGAGGAAGGTCAAAAGACAAAGGCAAGAAGAAGGACAAGAGTTCCAAATCAAAATCAGAGGGGAGATCAAAGTCTCCTGGCAAGAAGTCCAAGGTGAAGTGTTGGAACTGTGGGCAACCTGGTCATGTCCGTAAGGATTGTAAAGAGGAGAAGAAGAAGAAGAAGTACTCTTCCGACAATGACTCTTCTCATAGTGATGCAGACGCCTTCATTGTAGCCTTGGCTGCACAGGCATTAGATGATGTCTGGCTGATTGATTCTGGAGCATCTTTCTGCATGACATCTCACAGAGAATGGTTCACAAAGTATGAAGAATACGATGGTGGAAAGGTGTACTTGGCGAGTGATTCAACTTTGGAGATAGTTGGTCGTGGAAGAGTCAGAATCCAATTTCCTGATGGCAGAGTAAAGGGAATTAATGATGTTATGCACATACCAGGTCTGGATCGAAATCTACTGTCTGTTAGTAAGTTGAATGATATTGGAGTACAAGTCATGTTCTCTAGAAATGGCTGCAAGATGACTAGAGGTTCAATGGTGCTAGCTAGAGGTGCTCGAATTAGTACCCTGTACAAGCTGGATGCACATGTTGTTCAATATAACAATGTCTCTGTAAAGTCACAGAAAGCCACTCATGGAGGTAAAGAGGGAAATGTCCCTAATTATGTAAACTCTATGGAAGTAAAACTTCCAGTAGAGAAGACTATGTTTTGGCATCATAGGTTAGGCCACATAGGAGAGAAAGGTTTTAAAACCTTGAAGAACAAAAACCTGGTTGAGGGGCTTGAAGATTGTAACCTTGAATTTGAATTCTGTGAACACTATATATATGGAAAGCAGCACCATGTTTCATTTCATTCCAGTCCTCATAAATCTTCTGGTTTGCTAGATTATATTCATTTTGATGTATTTGGTCCAGTGGATGTTCCTTCTTTGTCTAAGTCAAGATACTATGTATCATTCATTGATGATTATTCAAGAAGAGCATTTGTTTATTTTTTGAAAAGTAAATCATAAGTGTTCAGTTGATTTAAGGAATTTAAGAACCTTGTTGAAAATCAGACTGGTAGAAAAATAAAATGCTTAAGGACTGATAATGGCAGTGAATTCTATTCTGATGAATTCGAGACGTATTGCAGAGACCATGGGATTAAAAGACATAACACTAGACCTTATACTCCATAGCAGAATGGAGTTGCAGAGAGGTTCAATAGGACAGTGATGGAGAGAGCAAGAAGTATGCTCAGTAGTGCTGGTTTGGAGGAGAAATTTTGGGCTGAGGCTATATCTACTGCATGTTACCTAATTAATCGTTCTCCAAATTCTGCTCTTGTTGAGAAAACACCTTTGGAAGCATAGTTTGGTAAGAAGCCCTCTTTAAGACATATTCGTGTTTTTGGCTGTGAGGCATATGCTCATGTGTCGGATGTGAAAAGATCTAAATTGGAGAACAAGGTTCTCAAATGTATTTTTATTGGCTATAGTGTTGTCATAAAAGGATACAAGCTTTGGAATCCTGATACAGAGAAGGTTGTATACAACAGAAGTGTAATCTTTTGTGAGCTGAAACCTTCTACTTTGGATCTGCAGTCAGAGACAAAGTCAGAAAATAATAAGGATGTAGTTGGAATTCCTCCTACACCAGAGAAAGAGGAATTCAAAATTCAAAATGTACCTGAAACCGAGGAGAGCTCAAGTATTTCTGAAAGTTCTGAAGAAGAAGAACCTCAACCTCAGCAAGTGAGGAGGTCAACCCATGAAATAAAACAACCAGATAGGTATGGGTTCTCTTTGATAGATTCTACTTGTGCCTATGCTTTAATTTCTAGCACTGATGAGCCTAGGACTATAAATGAGGCATTTAAAATGTCTAATTCAGACTCTTGGTTGGAAGCCATGAATGAAGAAATGACATCATTAGAAAAAAAAAATGAAACCTGGAGTTTGGTGCCATTGCCTAAAGGTAGAAAAGTTGTGGGCTACAAATGGGTATTTAAAAAGAAAATATAATGCAAGATTGGTTGCAAAGGGTTATTCCCAGGTAGAGGGAATTGATTATGGGAAATTTTTTCTCCTCTAACTAAGTTAACATCTATCGATTTATTTTGTCACTTGTAGCAGCAGATGACTTAGAGGTCGAACAGATGGATGTGAAAACAACATTTCTTCATGGTGATCTTGAAGAAGAAATTTATGTCCCAGCCTGAGCACTTTGTTGAAAAGGTAAAGAGAAATTGGTTTGCAAATTAAAGAAGTCTTTGTATGGGTTAAACAGTCACCTAGAATGTGGTACCAGAAATTTGATACTTTTGTATTGTCTTTGGGATTTGTAAGATCAAAATATGATCATTGTGTTTATTATAAAGCTAAAAGTGATCAGGTTCTTATTATTGCTCTCTATGTTGATGATATGTTGTTCATAGGCAATAGTAAGCTAATGATTTCTGATCTTAAGTCATAGTTGTCTGCTAAGTTTGAAATGAAAGATCTTGGTGCAGCAAGGTATATTCTGGGGATGGAGATAACCAAGGACAGAAATAATAGAAAACTTTGGCTCAGTCAGAGTAAGTATATCAAGACTTTTCTAGAGATATTTTGCATGAATGATTGCAAGCAGTTAGTTGTTCCAGTCTTGCAGGGAATGAAGCTATCTGTTGAAGACTGTCCAAAATCTCCTACTGAGATGGAGGACAAGACCAGTGTGCCCTATGCTAGTGTTGTAGGCAGTCTTATGTATGCAATGGTCTGTACAAGGCCAGGCATTGCCCAAGTAGTGGGAGTACTTAGTCGGTTTATGGCTAATCCAGGAAGAACACATTGGGATGTTGTGAAGAGAGTGTTTAGATATTTGAAGGGGACTTCAGATTTTTCTTTGTGTTACCATGGGAACTCGGTTGAATCACAGAGGACTCTCAGCATTCGTGGATATGTAGATTTTGATTGGGCATGGGACATTGACAACAGGAGGTCCACCAATGGATATATTTTCATGTTGAATGGTGGTGCAGTGAGTTGGATGAGTAAGCGGCAGGCTGTAGTCGCTTTGTCCACTACAAAGGTTGAATACATGGCAACTACTCATGCTTCTAAAGAAGCAGTTTGGTTAAAATGTTTGTGTTCTAACATTGGTTTTAATGCAGGACTAATAACTATTTTCTGTGACAGTCAGAGTGCAATTTGTCTGGCAAAGAATCCTACTTTCCATGCCAAGATGAAACATATAGATGTATAGTACCACTTTGTACGATATATGGTGGAAGATGGAAAGGTCAGTTTGGAAAAGGTTGATACTCTGGAGAATGTTGCAGATTCATTGACAAAGCCAGTGAGCACAGACAAGTTCTGGTGGTGTGCCAGTTCGATGGGCCTTAGTGCCCATGATTTTCAATAAGTTTTGTTGTGCTCTGGAGGTGCCTATGAGATCTTCGTCAAGTGGGAGATTTTTGGAAATATATGTCTCAATCCCACAAGCTATAACCTCTACTGGAGCCAAGTCGGTGTGACATCCATGAAGTCTGGCCGACTAGCAATTTTGAATCTTGTTGAACAGATCAAGTTGTTGTGACCTAGCAAGCGTCTTGCCAAATGTTTTTATTTTTGGAACCTATCACTGTGACAAGAAGCAGTCGTTGTGACATCTTACCGCGTGGAGATCTTTGGCCGACAGGCCATTCAATCGAGCGTCGGGGAGACTCATAGTGACCGGGGGCTTTGGAGTGACTTCAACACTCGGGAAGAAGTCTCAGCGACAGTTGAATGTCTCGCTGACGGGAACACATATGGAATCTTCACGGAGTCTTCACAGTAACATAAAGATCTCGGTGTGAACTCTTAGCGATAGACAAGAGTCTTTCCGACTACTAGTGTGCTCGATATGACTTGTGAGATCTCGGAGTAAGGCCTTAGCGATGGGAAAAGGTCTTGCTGATAGTAGTATGGCTTCGGTGTAACTTAAGAGCTCGGTGAAACCTTTGGCAAAAGACGAATGTCTTGGCGATTGTTGTTCAATGTTCGGTATAACATAAAATCTTGGTGAAATCTCTCGGTAATAATTGAATGTCTTAGCGATGAAGGAGTCCGTTGTCGGTATGACTTGAGAACCCGGTATGAGGTCTTGGCGAGAGCGGTAAGTCTTGCCGACGGTATGATAGTTCGTTGTGACTTTGAATATCGGTATGTGGTCTCACCAAAGAGCGATAGTCTTGCCGCATGGAAAACTCATGGCTGTGTGACTTTGAGGCTTTGGTATGACGTCTCAGTGAAAGCGATATGTCTTGGCGACATGGCGAAAGCTAAGCGATAACTCTCTAGACTCGATGTAACATCTTGGTGATAGGATGGAGTCTCGGCGATATCGAGTGTTTACTATGTTGGCATCAGTTGAGACACGTTCAGTGTCTCACTAATATGACAACACAGCTTGAAGTTGTTTGACCGAGTGAGACTTTCCTATGTGGCATCTCATGGATGAATAGGAGGAGCTGAATGGGAACCGTTGGAAGACAGTCTGTTGTGACAGTTCTATGAGGAAGTTCGACAGATAGGGAATGCCATGAATATAGTCTGAAGTTACAGATGCTTGATGGTTCGGTTGGTTCGATCAGCAGTTGGATGAACAGTTCGAATTGTATCAGTGGATGAATTCTATTTTGTGTAGACTGTAAGTTGAAGGCTCTTGTAGAAATATTGTTCATGGTGAATGTTGTTGTATTATGACATCAGAAAGATAAGTCTGATACTTGTATGTAATCCTTATTACTGTAATACAAAGTGATTTCTCTTGGTGTGGTGGGTTTTTCTCCCGTAAGGGTTTTCCCACGTATATCTGGTGTCCATATGTGTTTGTCTATTACTATGTTTCAGTAATCTATTTCATGTGCATCTTAATTGGACTGTAATTTTAAAAATTTAAATGTGTATCTGCATTCTTCCCTGAGGTTTTGATGTTAGGAGAGTTGTTTCCGCATCTAATTTTCCTTACAACCTCATCCAATGGACAGAAATTTATCATCACCACCACTGAGTATTTTACGAAGTGGATCAAAGCCATCCCCCTGACGTACATAACTGGAAAACATATCTCTAAATTCATTCTTAACTACATTTTCTGGTATGGTCTTCCGCAATCCATCATCACTGACAATGGACGTTCATTCAAAAACCAAGATGTTTGTGAGTTACGGGAGCGATTTCATATCCAACATCATTTTTCCTCTTTGTATTACCCACAAGGAAATGGTCAAGCTGAAGCGTCTAATAAAACCATAGTTAAAAACTTAAAAAAGGTCATCAATGATGCTAGCCGCGATTGGCATATCCAACTTAACCCTGCTCTATGAGCCTACCTTGCCAGCATTTGTACGCCTACAGGAGCCACTCCATTCACCTTGGTCTTTGGAGCTAAGGCCATCTTTCCCATCGAGGTTGAAATTCCCTCCTTACAAGTCTCCCTAAAGGGTCTAACTGATGATAAGGAGTACAGACAGTCGTGCCTACAAGAGTTGGAGATGCTAGAGGAAAGAAGGCATAATTCCTTGAACCATCTGCAGGCATATCAGAACCATCTTTGTTGCAGTTAAAACAAGAAAGTCATGGTCAAGAAGTTTGACATTGGTGACCTAGTCCTCATGCAAAATCCTAAGAATTAGGTTGACAGAGAAAAGCTAGGCAAGTTTGAACCAAACTGGTTGGGTCCTTCCGTCATCATATCCTCTTTTGGTTATGGAGCATATCAGTTGGCTACTCTAGACGGTGAACAATTGGCAAAGCCTATCAATAGTCTACATCTCCACAAGTTATATGCATAGCATCAGAAAGTCAAACTAAAAACCTTAAAAATACAAAAAGATTCAAAAATGATGAAAATCATTGCCTTGATGAAAACCTGGCAAACAGGCATTTTGGCAACATCAAAAAAATAAAAAAATGACAAAAATAGTAAAGACAAACAATTCATCCATCAGTGAAAACCTGGAAAACAAGCGCTTTCAATAAGTACCATGGTGAAAACCTGGCAAACAGGCGCCATGCGTAGTCAATCATTGCTCTGCCATCTACTGTCACTTTATCTATCTTGGCTTATTATGAAACACATTTTCTAAGCACCACTATGACATTTTCCATGGCATCATACCCTTTCTCTCATGGTTGACAAATGGTTGACATCAAGCCCTGCATACTGTCTACCCAGCATCACACGTATATCTTGGACCTAACTAGGGGCAAAATTTTATCATGTGACTGCAGTGGGTATCGCGCATGGTTTTGAAAACTATAAAATGTCCTAAAAAAAGACCTAAAACATCGAAAA
This sequence comes from Sequoia sempervirens, assembly GCA_007258455.2. Classification (NCBI taxonomy): domain Eukaryota; kingdom Viridiplantae; phylum Streptophyta; class Pinopsida; order Cupressales; family Cupressaceae; genus Sequoia; species Sequoia sempervirens. The sequence goes on from VDFB02202122.1 coordinate 80,690, forward strand.
ATGTCCTAAAAAAAGACAAAAACATCATAAAATGTCCTGAAAAAATTTAAAAAAAAAATACAAAAAAAAGACAAAAAACAAAATCATAAAATGTCCTAAAAAAGACAAAAGCATTGAAAAATGTCCTGAAGAAACACCTAAAACATTGAAAACGTCTTGAAGAAAGACCTAAAAAATTGAAAAACATCTTGAAGAAACCCCAACAAACGTCAAATTGTCTCGAGAGCACAAAACGAGGTTATTTTCCATCAAAATTTTGTCATGTCAATCAGTCAGTCTTTTGTCATTTGTCGAACTACGTTGTCTCTACGTATTTGCTACATAGGAAAGACTCGTCTGTGAGTCCCTAAGGCATTAGGTTGCTCCTTTTAGGTTTGTCAAAATAAAATCATGATTCAATCTTTGGTCATCAAGACAAAGTCATTGGTCGTGTTGAACTACGAGGTCTCTGAGTGCATGACGTAAGCAAGGCCATCTGTCGATGAGCCCCTAAGGCTGCACTAGGTCAATCCATTAGGGTTCATGAAACTACACTGGCACACACATCTAAAGTCTTCACGTCAAAGTAAATCATGTCTAAACAGGAAAACTCCTAAAACAAATTACAAAAATCATTTATTCAGCATGTCAATCTCATCAACACGTCAATCATATCAGCATAACAATATCAACATATGGTCAACACAAGTCAAACTCAGTCAAAACAAGCCAAATTGTTTCAACTGGTCAAACTGTCAACTCTTGGTTATCTTTCAAATGTGTCCTTCTGAAGAATAACCTCTGTCATTTATGCCTTAGGATGTGTCCTTCCTAGGCATCATCACTATCATCTGACAATTTGAGGGATCCTCCTGACATTTAAGGATCACTCCCCTCGACATCAATATCCTTCAAATGCGTCTTCTGAAGAATAGCTCTGTCATTTAGGCCTTAGGATGTGTTCTTCATAGGCATCGTCACTATCATACAACATTTTGAGGGATCCTTTTGACATTTAAGGATCGATCCTCCCGACATCGACATCATTCAGGATGTGTCCTTCCTAAATTTGGAAATCTTTGGCATTTGTCATCTCAACATCGTCAAACCTAGCATCTTGACATTAAAACACTTGGCATTCAGACACACTTGGCAAACATGTGGCAAATATTACCTTGGAATTTTTCTCTTTGATCTTTTATCATGTTACTAGTTTCTCCATGACATCCTAACAACATGATTTAGAGAAGCAGCAACGTATCATGATGATTGTCTGGTCTTGTCTTTTTGGATTGTCATGTTACTAGTTTTTCGACAATGTCCTGACAACAGGATTTAGAAAAGTAGCGATGTATCATGATGATTGTCTTGTCTTGTCTTTTTGGATTGTCATGTTACTAGTTTTTTTACGATGTCCTGGCAATAGGATTTAGAAAAGCAGTGACGTATCATGATGATTGTCTTGTCTTGTCTTTTTGGATTGTCATGTTACTAGTTTTTCGGTGATGTCCTAGCAACAGGATTTAGAAAAGCAGTGACGTATCATGATGATCGAACAGCCATGTTGCTAGTTCCTCGAGGATGTCCTAGCAATTGAATTTAGAGGAGCAATGATGTTTCATGACTTATCCTTCTTGTCTTTTTTCTGCTTACGGTTGGTTATAACAAAGAGACTGGGGCAATTGCACTATTCGTATGAGTCATGATCATCCTTTTCTATGACTGCTTGTCTTATGTGATGGTATGACCTTTCACACCTTGATCTATGCCATATCATGGTGTTTGTTGGCCATTACAATAATCTTCCCAATGATGATTAAGAGCAATAAATATTAAAGTCCTATGGTAAGGTTTTGAAGTATTTGGTCTAGGAGCTAACATGCATCTCCTTATGTCTTGTCATCTTCTCTTGTCCATCTCTCGATGATATCTTGTGACATACAAAAACATAAGTGCATACATAATCATATTGACATTGCATTAGGTCCATACATACATCATCCATATCATTAAATCATATACATTACATTACATATTGCATTATACATAGTCATGCATTGACATAATCATAAACCTGGCATTCATTCAAGTAAATACATTAGACATATCGGCATCATCATTACATCGCATCATCAACAACCATAAAAAATGCATACATGATAGGGCATATAAATAACGTCATCATCATAGAAAGAACAAATGCATGTCACATAGGCATCACATGGTAATCATATCTACATCATCATAAGCACATAAACATACATCATAAATGCATAAATCAAATCACATCACATATAGGCTGCATCAAAACTGCATCATATATATCATATCAAAAAATCAATGTCACAGGATAGAGTCATGAGATATCCCAAAAATAAGAGCTCGCAGGCTCGATGGTCCAATACAAATGTCATAACATATGTTTCTGAAATGTCTCAAAGATGATAAACAAATAAGAGAGCTATGATGCACTCTCCCAATCCCGTCAAGGAGAAGACCTAGGAGATCGGTGCTTTGTCAAAGGACTGGAGGCCATCATGGTAACAGTCACCTGTGTTTGTGATGCAAAAGGGTCTGCCACCGTGGTCTGTATCTATGACATTGATGGAAGAGTAACTGAAGGCTACACTAATGTTGTGACTAACGGGTCTACTAAAGGAGGCTGACTATGAGAAGACCTATGGCTATGCCCTAACCTATGTCTATGCCCAGACATATGAGAGTGGCCAAATCAGTGTCCTGATGACTACCCTAAAGATGTTGAACGCCCTGCACTACTCCGACTACCACTGCCTGACCTGCTACCACTACCTATCATCGTCTGTGTCCTCGTTAGAGTGGGATCTCTCCTCTTGGTTGGCACGACCTGCTCATACAACTGCATGTATCGCCCAATTCGTACACTAATCCTACCAAACTATTGTGTCAGATCTACAGATGGTCCCATACATAGTCATGCAAACTCTGTACACCACTGTGCTACCTCCTGTTAGTGGATCAATGCCCGATCCCGCTCTACCCGCATCACCTCTAACTCTTCCTGCGGTGCTCTAACCTATGCGGCACTCTCATCCAATCTCCTCTACAAATCTGCCACCCACTAGTCTGTTGTGGCGTCATGTGGAAATGTCGAGTTGG
>VDFB02202123.1:0-14099 GCA_007258455.2 Sequoia sempervirens
TACTTTTGTGAATTAAATGTTGCATGTCACAGCCGTACCATTCAGTGTCAGGCCGTACCATTAATCAGCAAGGACGTCTTTTTGTCCCAGAGCACAACGCCACTTTTCTTCATCATTTGTCTTCAGCAGAAAAGGCGCATATACTAAGGGAGCACTTGGGAAGCATCTGACAGAAGGAGATTGTGTCAACAAGTGAGCCGTACCTTCTCACATCTCATTCATGGCGGCTGAAATCAGGTTCATTAAATATTAAAAGTATTGATGTTGTTTCAATGTGCATGTTATCAGATCATTGCTGTATTAAGACCAGTGAATCAATAAAGGATTAAATAGCATTAGATCTTGTCTTACTACGCATATTGGTATCCTAGTTATTGAATTTGAATTTGTTTATCAAATACTTTGCAATTTCGCAATATTGCATTTAATACTTAAAACCCTAGAAACGGTCAAAAACCTAAAAACGTCAGAAAAACTTGAAATATCAGTTAGATCATTGTCGGAGGGAAACCAGGGGTTTCTACAGTGGTATCAGAGCTAAATCCTGCCATCCTGAGGGTTTAGACGTCTTCTGCAGCCGAAACAGTTTGAGTCTTATCAGGTGTTATACACTCAAGCGAAACAGGGTTCGATCTGGCAGCCGAGAAACATGGCTGACAGAACTGACAGGTATTACAGGGCTGATAGAACAGTTGATCTTAGAACAGAGACTCCTTACAATAACAGAGGTCAGAACCGTGCGGAGGTCTTGCATGCACTCAAAGAACTTAGTGCAGGTCAACGGCGGTCAAATGGTGTATTACAACAGGTGGCAGTTGCACTTCAGAGACTGGACACTCCGAGGAGATCGTCACCACCTCGTGACGATGACAGAAGTGTTACAGGTTCGCGGAGAGCTCCTAGGTCAGTGTCACGGACAGCGGATAGGCCTACGAGGCCCACCTTCACGAGACAGGAGCCCGTTGAGGATATAGCAGGTGAAAGGTATGAGGGTTTGTTCGCCGGCACACTTAGGGCAGCGAACGACGAGTTGCAGTTAGAATCACCTGAGATTAGTGGGAGGATTGCCATTGACAGGACACCGCAGAGCACAGAAGGAGAAGTGATTGGCATGTTTCGGGAATATAGCAATTTACCTCAGAAGATTAAAGAAAAACTTTCTTTCGTGAGTTACGTGGATGTGCACCCGAGTCTTTGCCATAAGACGGAGTTTGAAAAACAGAGATATCTCACTACAGCTCGTGAGTTGTTTACACCTGGAAAGGACAGAGAATCTACACATAAGGATAATACCACTTTTCATCAGAATGATTTGATATCTTCAGTTTCCTATCAAGAGGGCAGAAATTTATATGATGAATTTGATAGAAGTGCTGATTTGGTTCGTGAACATACTAGCACGGCTATGAGTAATGATTTACCTACTTCGTCTCTGCAGGAGGTGACTCAAGAAGTTTCTACTATTGCAGCCACTTCTGATTTTTATGACAGCGATAATAAAACTTTGCGTGGGCATGAGCCAACAGCTGTTTCAGATGTGCAAAGTAACCCTATTGAGTCGTCACGTGAAGAGACTCCAGAGTTGGGTACTACAGATGCAGTTGGTATTGAGGATTTATGTTATGACGAATCTGATTTTTCGGATCAGACCTTTGAAAACCAGCTAGAGGATTCGTATGTTGACACGGAATCCCAGGATCATGCGTTGGATGAGCATGCAGTTACTTGTGGAGTAGAAGCGTGCGAAGATATTGTCAGACCAGCAACTTCAACCGTACCACTTGAACCATCCTTCGAGGTACAGAGCAGCAGTACCTTAGATGTTGAGGTGTGCATGGTTGAGAGCACACACGATGCTGCAGATCATGAGATGAGTGATGACGGATCAGCGTCATATCATAGTGCATATGGTGAACCGGAAATCTTGTATGGGGGTCGTAAGTTTCAGAATCCTCATCATTTGGTTGGGCAACTACAAGTAGATGACACTATGATTACCACCGCCCTTGAGCATTTTGACGTTGCTCGTCGGATGTTGACTACCTACAGTTGGAGTCCTTCTTCGACAGATGAGCACAGTGATAGTGGTTTTTCCCTTGCAGTGATACATGCACTCCGAGAAGCAATTGGAACGATGAAGCAAAATTACCTCAGACTACTTGCAGACAGAGATTTCCTTCTCGAGTGGGATTGCATTTGTTATGATGCATGGCAGGGAAAGGAGGAGCGGATCGATGAGCTCACTCATGAGCTCGAGATGACTGTGAATTCATTGCATAGCACCCAGTTGGCTCTTCGAGAGTCACAGTTACAGATTGAGAGGCTTACCGTGGCGTTGAGGTTAGCACAGTCTTCACCACCTTTGGATATCGTTCAGTCTTGCATGGCAGCGGTTGGTGAGGAGTATACACCCATGGTTCATAGCCGAGAGGGAGATGTTGAGGATGTGGTTACATCCAGCACGGTCACAGGAGTAGTTGATACGGGTAGGATGGGTGCACTTGATGAGAGTAGCAGTGAGTTTCGCATTGCACCCGGTTCTCATGAGATTAGTCCCGTGATAGGTGATGCGGGGCAGATTATTGTTAGTTCCTGTGACATGGTTGTTGATTCACTCGAGAGTTGTGTGACAACCCTTGATACTTGTCCATCTTCACCGCAGATTCTCAGAGTCTCATCCAGTTGGGAGATTGGTACTAGTGTTGATTTGTTTCCCTCTCCTGGAAGCAAATCAATCTTTTCATTTGATACAGTGGGCTATGGTCGGCAGCTGTTTGAGCCTAGTCAGGAGTACAACTCAGTTTATTATTCCAGCGATTCAGAGATGGATGATTCCGATCAGAAGGAAGTCATTGTGCAGTTTGTAAACAATCCATTGTTTGAATTTGATGGTGGTTCGATCTATGATAATCCACTCTTTGAGTTGGACGCTGATCGTACTCTTGACGTTAGTTCTGAGTTGGGTGATGATCGTAGTGTTTGGGATTGTTCCAGTGCATCGCAATTCCAAACCAAACTCACAGAGGAGTTCAATGAGGTGTACACGGTGAGGGGTGCTTACAGTTTTGTCTTTGATCCACCGGTACATGATTCATATTCGATGCACAATACGGGCGCACAGGGTGATTCTCTCGGTTCAGTTGAGGGGAGTATTTCCTTATTGTGTGCAGAGTTACCATCTTCACAAGATGGGATTAGCAGTTGCAGGTACTTGACTCAGCAGGTTGCGGGGTATTACTTGCAGGGGCAGCAGTCTGTTATCCATCATGCCGATGTGTATTTGACAGGGCTTGATACTTCTATGTCGCAGATTTCTCATACAGGTGCATGGCTACAGGGCGACTATGGTATTAGTAGGCATGATGGCACGGACAGTTATTACATCCATGAGGGTTTAGCAGAGGACAGGGAGAGATTCAGGATTGTAGACGCTTCTAGAAATTTTTATCTCTGTATGACGGATGGATGTAGATTCATATTGTATTGGGATCCCGGTGGCGACAGCTTTGGCACCGAGTATTGGATGGGTCCCTTTGGGTTACTTCACTATTCTCAGCATGGTGAAGTTGGAGACCGTAGAGCACAGTGGCAGCCTGAGGAGGACCGTCACGACAGATTTTCACTCTGGGTTTGGGATCCAGGCATTGATTGCGCAGTTGAGATTGATGATGCTACAGGAGATAGTTCGAGATGTGTGGGACATTACATAGTTTTCCTTTTGGGGCCTTCCGAGGATTGGAGTTTGTTTGCAGTTGAGATTGCTTGGGGTCAAGCAATTTTAGGGAGGGCGGACTGTCATGTCCCCGTTTTTGGCGAGCATCAATGATCGTGAGATTGGCCTATCATGAGACCCTGGGGCGTAGTGGTTAGAGGGTCGTTTGAGCTTTTTCTGGGATGGCAGTTTTGATCAATTGGCTTTCGTTGGGCTCATTGAGACATTTTGCAATTGCTATTTTAGCGGTTCGGCGAGTGGGACCACTGCTATTTTTAGCGTATGGTTGGCGCATCCGGATTCACTTGAGTTCACAGCTTCAGCAGACAAAGACGGATGAGTAACGGGCGAGATATTAATATTTAATTATATTAATTAAATATTAATTAATTAATGATTATATTATAAAGTTATAATTTTTAATTATAACTTAAGTTATCTGCCTTGAGGGGTGCGCCCATCATCAGGAAGGGGCCAGTTGGACATTTAAATTAATATTAAAATATTTGACAGGAGACTATTGAAAATAATTAAAGAATTAAAAGTCAATATTTTAATAATTCCCTATTATTAAGGAATTCGCCCTTTTGAGAGGATTAAAGGGGTTTTGCATTGTTGACTGAGCTATTATGACATTTTGATGATTTGAGAAATTGATCAAGTCTTGCCAGAGCACAGAGACCTTAGGGTTTCGTCTCGAAATCGTCGGAGAACGAGCCATCTCCTTCGAAGCAGTTCAGAGGATGTGAAATAACATCCGATTTATTGCCAGTTGAGAAATTCTTTCATCCAGGAGGAATTACAGAGCACCACAGTTGATTCAAATATCAGAGGTTTATTAATTCATAGAGCTTCAGCATTTATTTTTGATCAAGGACCTTCTATTCATCTAAGCGCATATTCCTTGTATTCTGGAGACGTGAACATTGGATTTTAAGGAGGCCGTACATTATTTAATGCTGTTACTGATCTGGCCGTACCTGTACCAGTCCGTACACAGCTGCAAGCTGATTGGTGATTTGAAACTTAGAGGTTACCAGAGATATTCCATATTCAGAAGACTTCCTTCATTTAGGCGTTCTTGTACTGGAAATCTGGAGCCTGGTAAGGAAGAGCCGTACAGATTGTTTTATTTACAGCAGCAGCAGCAGGCCGTACTACCTTGCACCAGACCGGACCTTCACCTTCAGAGGCTATAGAGAAACGGTTGCCAGCAGAAAGTCATTCATTCTTTCTCAAGCGCCTATTTCAGAGATTGACAGAGATTCATCAAAGGGCGTACTTTTGTGAATTAAATGTTGCATGTCACAGCCGTACCATTCAGTGTCAGGCCGTACCATTAATCAGCAAGGACGTCTTTTTGTCCCAGAGCACAACGCCACTTTTCTTCATCATTTGTCTTCAGCAGAAAAGGCGCATATACTAAGGGAGCACTTGGGAAGCATCTGACAGAAGGAGATTGTGTCAACAAGTGAGCCGTACCTTCTCACATCTCATTCATGGCGGCTGAAATCAGGTTCATTAAATATTAAAAGTATTGATGTTGTTTCAATGTGCATGTTATCAGATCATTGCTGTATTAAGACCAGTGAATCAATAAAGGATTAAATAGCATTAGATCTTGTCTTACTACGCATATTGGTATCCTAGTTATTGAATTTGAATTTGTTTATCAAATACTTTGCAATTTCGCAATATTGCATTTAATACTTAAAACCCTAGAAACGGTCAAAAACCTAAAACATCAGAAAAACATCAGACAAACAGTCCGAGATGAAATAGGGGAAACAAGGGGTTTCTACACTAGGGACCTAATTTCATTATCAATCATATCACAGCTTTACAATATGAATGCTTCTAAAGGTCAACATAAATGTAGGTGAATTAACTTTCATCAAAAGAGCACTTTAAACATAGTTATCAATGGTTCAATTCTCATGTTAGAATAACATATATAATTTCCCTCGTTCTCCCTTATATTTTGCTATGGCTTTATAAGTTGTATTAAGTTCACATGCTAACTCGTCTTCAGCATAGGCTTGTTTTGATTAAAAGGAAAAACAGGTTTTGAAGGGACCCAAAACCCTTTACAAGAGAGTTACCAACAGCTGCTAAAGGAATAAATCATTCAACCACCACCAGCAACCCAACCATCAAAAAATCGACCAACAAGGCAGCCAGAAAAAGAACATCAACTACCAATCAGTGGCTCCCAACAACAAAAAAACAACAAAAAAACTGTCCAGAAAACAAAAAAGAAAACAACAGAAAAAGACTAGAAACTAATGAAGGCCACCCAAAGTTTTGGCCATTTCAACCCGCTGAGACTTATGTTTTTCAACCATATCCAACAGTTCTTGTTTTTCAACATCAAACGCTTTTTTCCACTCTGCCGACCCTCTCCCAACCAGCACCTTGTCATAGCCTTAAGGGATTTTTTGCCCTTACCCTTAGTCACATGTTCTGTCTCCATGAGTTAAAAGAAGTAGACCCGCTCTTCCCTAAGCTGACTAATTTTCTTGAAGAGAGTTTCCAAGGATTCAGCGCTGTTCTTGACCGAGACATGACTCACCTGCAGTAATTTTCTAATATCATTATTTAAACTTGTAACATTAGCCTCGAGGGCTTTCAGTCTATCCTCGCACTTTTCCTCAAACTCATTATGAGAGTGTTCCAACTCCACCAATCTGTCAATGAGGAGATCCGACACAGAGGACTTCGAGATATTCTACAAATTAGCCTTAAGGCCCCTGATTTTAATGTTGATTTTATTGAATTCCTACAATGTCCATTTGGCCAATTTGAAGGTACTGGTAGCACCCGCCCTAGCCATATCTAACAGGCCAAACATTGAGGTGTCCTCATCTAAGTACGAGAAATCCTCCGACAGAGGATCAATTTTCAGGGGCGGAACAACATTACCTTTGCCCTCACCCTCCACATTCTGCTCACCAACCTCCTTTTCCAGAGAAGCCTTGGGTAAGACATGAACAAGGGATTCCTCCATAGTCACCACAGTGACATTCGGGTTATTGCTAACCGCAACCTTTGTAGAACCCTTGGCCGCCACATCAAACTCCTTTTTCTTCAAATTGGCCAGTCTCTTCGACAGCCTTCTTGGTTTATCAGCCACATCAACCTTCTTCTGGACCCCAACCTCATAAACCCCACTAATAGCACCTTTATCACCGGCCACATCCTCCTCTCTTGGAGAAGACCCATCTGACCCTACCTCCATGTCTTCACTCCCAAAAATGACCAATCTCTTGGGGGCCCTTTTAATTTTGGAACCTGCCACCTTCCTCTTCTTCGACCCTGAAGCCAAGCCAACCTCATCCTCATTCCACTCTTCCTCCTCGTCCGATGAGGACTCTGACTCCGACGACCCAGAAAGGGAAACAAATTCTACCCCCTTACCAATGATGGCGGGGGCTGAAGTCATAGACTAAACATGCTCCATAATAAGCAAAATAAGCCCTTCGTGAAGGATGGGGGCCCTCCTGTTCTTCAAATGGGCATACACAGAGGATTCCAGCGAAGAAAAAAGAAAAAAGGGAAAGGATATGAACAAGCCATGCCTGAAATGATTAAGCAAAGTGAAATGGTGACCAAGAAGCACCTTGAATCTCCCCTCCAGCGTCACGTATCGCATCATCACCTCCGCAACCCTAGCCCAGATCTTCTTCAGGGACTCTATCATAACCCCAATTCTCCAACTTAACTAAAATTTTTCTTTCACCATCCTTAAAAAATTGGGTCATGGCCTCCTCATTGCCTTTTTTGTCCTTAAAAAATTTTCTACCCACAGTCGGCAAACCCGTAACAAAAGCAATAAATTCCTCATTCACTTCCACCTCCAGACCCTTCATCACAAGTTTGTGATTATGCCAGACGGAAACAAATTTGGCCGATGCATTCGGGTCATGCCCGTGTAATCTCTCCATAAAAGGAGTAAAATTGCCATGACTGAGGATGTTCCACAGCTTCTTCCTCCTCCGAATATCACCACACGAGTCTAGCTCAACACGATTCTTGTCCCCTCCCATGGATCCCCTAGCAGCCAACACCAAACTCTGGTAAAAAATAACCAGATACAAACCAAAGAGCCAAACACCACCCACAAAGCATGCCAAATGGGGCGAATTACAAGACCATAAAAGTCGTATCAAATTATCCAATGCCATCAATTCTTAAGATGTTCCTAGCATTCTCGAGAATGATAGATCCCTCCTCCCACGAGCGAAATTCGCTAAGACTGACAACCACATTGGCAAAGCAATCAGCAAGAGAGTTTCCTTCCCAATACACATGAGATATACGGGTCTCAACACATGTTTGAAGCATAATTACCGTATCTTTGATTAGCTGATCCATATTCCAACTCGACGGTTGCACGCCTTTCAAATAATTAATGACATTCATTGAATCGCCTTCCACCCAAATTTTTGAATACCCTTTGCTAATGGCATACTTAACACTTATGAACGCAGCCTCCACTTCCGCGTGATGATTTGTCTGGAAACCTAAAGGGAGTGCCACCACGCCAAGAAGTCTACCAGAACTATCTCTTAACACCCCCCCACTTCCAACAGGCCCGGGATTTCCCTTTGCTGCCCCATCAAAGTTAATTTTAATCCACCCTTCCGGTGGAGGTTGCCATCCGGTATCTCTTCTAGCAATAGTGCTATCCTTAGTGTGCAAGACAGGAATCGAAGAGATTCTCCAATTAGAAATAACCTTTAAGTCGTAGCTAGCAAGACACATAGTCGGATCACACCTCTGAGAGTTAGCTCTAATGAGAGCAAAATTCTCCAAAATAGCCCGGCGAATCTTGATAAAGAGGCTATCAACCTTAAGCTTAGAGTCCCGAAAGATCCTATTGCTTCTCTCTTTCCAAAGTCCCCACGCAATATGCGGGGCCATAAGATCCCAAAGAGCCCGCAGCACAGGAGAGTAAGAAGGACAAGACCACTGTTCAAAAAACTTATCTAAAGAATTTGGAAAAATCCATCCCACATCCCAGAGAATAAGGAATCTACTCCACAAAGCAAAAGAGTATTCACATTCAATGAGGATATGAAAAGCATTCTCCCCATTAGCTTCACAGAGAGCACATCTATTGGGAATGGCAAACCCCTCCTACAAAGATTGTCAATCATAAGCACTTTACCTTGCATTAACAGCCAGAAGAAGACATTAACCTTAGGAACCAGATATTTATTCCAAATTTTCCCCCAAAACGGAAAAGAAACAGGAGCCACCATAGAACTCAAAAAAGTAGAGGCCATCAAAAAGTTGCCACTTGGACAAGGGGCCCACACCACTCTATCCTGTCTAGGAAACATAGGGATCCGAACACTACCAAGGAAATCTTTAAGCACCTTCAAAGACGGGTCCCAGGCATCAAAGTTTTTCCAAGCCCGATCCACAATATAATCCGCCACCTTGACACCAAAAAGCTATTTGCAGAGAGGAGCAATATGAGGAGCCCACAGAAGGGAAATCAAAGGAGAGATCCCACACCAAATATCTTCCCAAAAAAGAATACACTTCCCATTGCCCAACAGCCATTTAACATTTTTAGCAACAGCATCTCTGCAAAGCAGAATATTTCTCCAGAAACACGAACCAGAGGGAACCATATCAGTAGAGAGCATATCCCAAGACCTATCCATCCCAAACAAGTACTTATTACCCACCATACGGGCCCAACCAGCCTCCCCATTCAAAAGCATACTTAGCTAGAAGGGCCTTGTTAAAAGAATTAAGATTTCTAATTCCCAAACCACCCCACTTCTTAGGTTTACACACCAGATCCCAGGCAACAAGAGGAATCCTAGCTTTAGATTCCACCCCAGACCAAAGAAATCTTCTCATAATTTGCTCCAATTTTCCTTCAAACTTAACAGGCACAGCATAGGCTTGTTATACTATATACTGTCCAGAAATAATTAGAACATATATTATAATGGTTAGCCTTACAAATTCTAGGACCATATCATATGTGAGAGCCAATTAAAGTGTGCTGAAATATGCATTAAAGATCAGTGAAATAAAACCAGATAACTATTAAAAAGCATAATTTACTACATTTTTCAGATGAAAGATATTGACTATTGTTAATATCATTTTGATGTATTGACTACAGACGAGCAGAATCAGATCAAAGATCAGTATATGCTAATTGATCATTGTTGACTAACATAGAAGCAGTCTTCATTAGGTTAAAGACTACAAATGATAAAATATTCACTAGTTACTGGCCATCTGTTTTCAGCTAACCAGTATGCCCATTGCCAAACACCTATATCTTCCTTTCCTTGCATGGTGTCTACCATTAACCATGAAATTAGCCTTGTCAAAAAAAATCTTATTGCAGGTGTTAAAAGTGATAAGAAAATGTTATTTATCAGTTCAAATTCGCACGAGATAATTAAATAGTTCATATTGAACATGAATTCTACCTTTGAAAATAAGTGCTCCATATGCAATTGCAGCACCAACATGTCCCTAGGAATGACAAGAAAGAAAAATCTATTAGAGCATTTAATAGTAAAACCATGCATTTGTGCAGTGTTTCAGACACAACCTTATATACAAACAAGAATTTCTCAAAGTTGAGCTACAAATTCAGAAAGAAATAAAGTTTCCTCATTTAACCTTCAAAATCAATGAAATTAACTGTTTTCTGTTTGCAAAGTAATTTGACTTTATTTTAAATTTCAAAGTTATTTGTGGATTGTTGTGGTTGGTTTTTCATCGCCCATTGGTGCAATATATAAAATAATAAAAAAAATGTTAAAGAAGATTTAAATGAGAAATAATTTCAGAAATTTTCTTCTTTTTTTTCTTTGCACTCGCCCTAAAATTGAAATGTATTATTTTCAAAAAAAAATTGCTCTTGCAATAGGTTAAAAAATTGTTTTTTTTCATTTATATGCCTTTGTACTGTGTATAAAAAATATTATTGTTTTGCTTATGGAAGTTTCCCTAAATACTGTTTATTTTCTCTCTTTTTTTTCTGCAATAGGGCATAAAAATGCACTTTAAAAAAGGTAAAAATGATGTTTAATTTTTAAACACTTTTTTTCCAATAAGGTTATGTACTTCATTAAGAAACAAGTTGAAATAGTACTTGTCTATTGCCTAATCATCTATATGCTTCCCAATATGCTTGACTGTGATCTTTCCATTTTGAGAGATCCTAGAGACCCTTTGAAGTTTGAAATAATAATATCCTCTACCTGAACTGTGGCTTGTATGGCCAATCCTCTATTCTTGATCACACTTTTCCTTTTGGCAAGGTCATAACTACCCACAACCCTCTATAAATCTGCGATGAAATCCTTCGATGGAAAATACCTTATCAACTTTGGCCTGCGAAAAGGCCAACCTTGACAAGTCATCAACAGCAGTGTCAGGCCACCACATTCAACATATTTCTTAAGTAAAGTGTGTCAATCTAACTCTTCTGGTACATAAATTTCACCTAGTTTATTCTCCATAACCTCTAGCATATACTTGGCCAATATGATTTCTGCCCCAAAGAGATCTCTGACCTCATCCTATTTTGCATCAATGAGGTAATTACTGAATGCACCAGCTTTAGTTGTGCCACTACTGCATTAATGGAAACCTGTAATAAATTTGCAGACTCTTCACCATGAATTTGTCGAAGGCCACTATCTGGTTCTTCAGTTTAGACTTTACTGGGATTTACCACTGGCCTCAACCTTCACACTTGCTTCAGATATGCCTTTGTCCCATTTCCAACTGTTGCTGTTGAAGCTCTAGTCACTACTACAACTCCTGTCTTAAACTACCCTCGATCTAGGAAAACCTCCATTCAAGTGGACAGGATTCTAGCACAAACCTCCTCAATGAGATTTGAAGTGTAATAATATAATATTATTCCAATAGATTGAAAATCTCATGAACCCTGCCTGCCCCCTTGCTCTGAGAATACCATTCTCCAAGTAGATAAAATATTGTGTTTTTTACACCATGGCATAAAGATTGGAATATGTATGCCTAATCATAAAAATAGAGTAGTTATATGGGCTTGTATCTATCCCCAACTTACAAATGGGATGAATAATGTGCTCCAACTTAAGTAACTGAATCAGCATGAAACCACAACAATTACAGTTAACGTAGCAGAATCAGAATCAGAACCTGAACATACAGATTAGGGCAGGGCACAATATTTTAAGCTGGAACCATTTGGAATCATATGAAGGCAACTCCAGGTGTATCGAGGTGATTCCAAGACATTTACAAGCAGCAGACATCATTGTCAATGAACTTTGCCCAATTTTATTTGACTTTCAACCTTCCAATATTTGCCCTAAACCCTAAACTAATGTTCATAACTAATATAAACACAAATAACTTGTTTTCAGCTCCTTGAACTTTTCTATCCATTCTTGAATGCAAGCTTATTGCTTCCATGCTGACCATACAAGTATCTGCCATGGCCCAATTTCAAATATTTGTGATATGCTCTGCCATTTTCAAATATTTTGTGATGATATCAAGTTGTTAGATAGTAAATTACAATTGCAATTTTCTATCTGTTTAAGTACGACACTAATTAGTGATTGTATTATTTTATATTGAATAATTTATATCTATCATGGCATTCGAGTTTGACAAATTGACATTGAATAGGTATACTATATTTGCAATATTTATGGTAGTTTTGTATGCATATGCATGATATATGGTATTCTGAACTTAATTCCTGTTTTTAGGCTGCAAATATGTATATACTTTTTTTAAAAAAATTGTATAGACGTACCCAGCCCAAAAAAAAAATTGTCATACCAAAGTACCATACCCACATACACATACACATACCCAATTGTGATTTGACAACTTAGGCTCCAACCAATGGAGAAACCATGAGTTATCAACCTCGTCCAATAGCTCTACACTAGAGAATAAAAGCATATCCACTATATTTATAAAGAAACCCTAAAGCCACTTAGACTCAACTATACTAGTACATGATTTTCCCTTCTTTGCAGAGTTTCCAAGGTAAATGTTTCATTCTCTCCATCTTTTCTTCCTCTCTCGACTGTCATTTGATTTGTAATTAAGTACCAAAATACAAATTTCTTCGCTTGAGATTTCTATGAGCATGTGGTTGACAAATTGAAATTACAGATCAATGCAGCCAAAGCATGTGGGTGCAAATGCATGCAGTGTGTGTGTGTGTATGCACACATGCATGCATATGCACTTGTGCATGCAGGTGGGTGTGGCCAAATAGGTGCATGTGCGTGTGTGTGTGTGAACATGTGCATGCATGTGTATATGCACACACACACATGGAATACTCATTCAAGTATTACAAACTCAGATGGAATACAATCATTCAAGTAATATGTTAAAAAATATACATGTGCCACTTTACCTTCTGAGTAGCTTTCTGGAAACACCAAGCGGCTAATTCTACATCCTTTTTCACAGAGTCTCCACCTAAATGCATAGCACCAAGTACAAATAAAGCCTCTGGCTGTAACTGCAAATTCAGAAAGAGAATTGGACTGATTCCATGTTCTAGATTTAACTCAATCAAAGAGTAAAGCACATAGTAAATATCACGATGCAGATGGATAACATTTATGCGGGACATTACAAATAAACTTTAAGTCACCTACATCTCTCCAGATAATAATTAAGGAAATACAGAAAGGAACAAATGGGAAGGAATTTCTCTTTTTGTGCCTCAAAACTTTGTAATTAATTTAAATTAGGTACCTGATTGATAGCTTTATCCAAGTAGTAGATGGCCTGTTTGTCTTTAGCTTTAGAGCTCTCCTGATCCTCAAACATATACACACATGTTAAGAAAATAATACTTGAAATAATTACAAGATCATTCAACAGAGAAGATAAATAAAGCGGGAATCAATGCCCCATGTATGCCAAATTCCAGATTTCTTTTCACATCTTTATGGAGACTAGTAAGCAATCTTCGTACGACAGTTAAAAACTTTTAGAACAGAAATTATATTTAGGAAACGCCATACAATGTCGTGATTAGTAAGAACCACCAAAGCTCCTTTGATTGCCTATTTAATATAGTTTCAAAAAGTTTGTAAGGTGCACGAGTACAACTACAGGTACTGTATCAATATGTCATTTTTGAAATCAAGGTGCATAGTTGTGAAGTGAAATGTTCCCAAGCACACACTTGTCCCCACAAAAATAAATACATAAATTTCAGAATTTAAAAAACAATGTACAAACAATAACAATTATATTATAATTGATAAATACAAATGAGTCAAACTATCAACTTCGAGTCAATTACAAACTTTCACAAATGCTAGAGGTCTTAACAAAAAGCTAACGATGGTTAAATATCAATATATATTTT
>VDFB02202124.1:0-16363 GCA_007258455.2 Sequoia sempervirens
AGGTATTCAGTTGATTTATAGTTCATGTTTATTTAATTAACCTTATTTTATATGATATTGGATTAAAGTTGTTTAGTTGTTTGATTTAATTGTGTGTTAGTCGAATATTAAATTTAAATATATTATAAATTAAAAAGTGATTCAATTTATTTAAAAGAGTAAATAATTATTTTTAATTAATAATGTTGACAAAAATTAAATTAAATAAATATTGTTAAAGATAATTAAATAATATCTTTTTACTAATATT
Source organism: Sequoia sempervirens (assembly GCA_007258455.2). Classification (NCBI taxonomy): domain Eukaryota; kingdom Viridiplantae; phylum Streptophyta; class Pinopsida; order Cupressales; family Cupressaceae; genus Sequoia; species Sequoia sempervirens. The sequence continues at coordinate 251 of VDFB02202124.1, forward strand.
AAATTAGCAAAATCTTGCATAGATAATAGCTTGTTTAAATAAATTATTTTAATTACAAACTGTAGATAAATTTGTGCTTTTAAAAGCTAAAAAGGACCAATAGGAAGGAGACTTTTTGTGAAAAGAAAGCAGGGAAGCTTTATTGAGTTTTATTTTTGATTTATTATTTGGAGGAGAAGATTATTCACACACAGAACTTCTACTCTGTGGTTCTTGGATCTGGGAAAAGAAAGATAAAATAAAAGAAAAGAATTTTGTTTGGGGAAAAACTGGAGGAGAAAATAATTGTTTTGGAAGATAGATAGAGTGGAGGAGGAGCTGCAGGAGGAATTCGAAAGGAGCTTTCAGAAGGGGATTCTTCTTCAGACGAAGGACTCCAGGTTCTTCTTTTGCTATTTATTATTTTATTGTGCTTTGAATAATACCTGTTGATGCATGTATTGAAAAATTTATAGAAAGAAATTCTGTGGTTTGAAATTATATTCGAATAAAACTCTTGATTTTCTGTTGAAAACATTAGTTAATCTGTTCTGAAATTCTTTAACTTAGTAGGAAAATTATTGTTTTAAATAAAAATCGTTTTAGATTGAAGGTTGAGTTGCATGTAGATCTGTATTAGGAGGGAAAAATCCATCGATTATGATTTGAAAACTCGTAGTTTTTGAAAGGAAAACTATAGCAAAATCCTCTGAATTTCTTCATTATAAAACGTAGTTGTTGAAATAATTGTGTTGAAAAAAGAAAATTATTATTCTATGGATTGAAATTTATAAGTCTAATTTCTTCTTCAATCTGTTTGAGAAAAGAAAACAATTTTTAGATATTGCCATCTGTTGAATGGCTTATTCACATATATACATGTTTATGTATTGATTTTATTATATATATATTTATATATATATATAATATATATAATATATAATTATGTTTTATGCAAACAAATATATTATTCTGTGAAAAATTGTGATCATATGTTCTCTGTTTCCGTGCCCGTACTGGGCAATGAAAGTTAATAAAAAAATAAAATTAAATAAAATTTAAAAGAAAATTTAATAAACAAATTTTAATGAATAAAATTAACTAAATTGAAATTTTGGTGGAGGGGACGGAATGGTCGTGGCCCATGCAGAGCCCCCATGGTAGCTCTGCGTAGTCCACCACCCAGGGCTACTTGCTTGATCAGCGGCTAGCATCACCTTGATCTGAGTGAAGACTGCCGGGCCTCCCATTGGGAGTCTGTGATCACCACAGCCAGTGAGAACTGCGGCCTCCCAACTGCAGGAGAATGCCTTGATACCACCCATCTTTAGCGTGGGGGATTTTAAACAATTTTTATTTAAAATTTATTTACTATTTTATTTAATGCATTTTGGTTTTTTTTAATTAATTACCAATTTATTTAAATATATAAATATATATATATATTATATATATTATTTAATATATATTTAATATATATTATTCAATATATATATATATATATATTTATTGAGATTTAATTCATTTTTTTTTATTATATATTATTCAAATGCGATTTAATTCGAAATTTGTTTCGTATAATTATAATTTTTATTTTATTTTTTTGTTATATGACTCTATTAATTTTATTAATGATTATTTTATATAGATGTGATTTGGATATTTGCTTTAAGTTAAAATTTTGCTTTAAAACAAAATAGGATATAAATGTCAATTTTATAGAATGATTTTAAATATAGTTTTTATGTATTTATTTTATTTTGTATATTTATATATATATATATTTATTTATTTATTTATTTATTTATTTTGAGTTTTAAATTCGACGTCTTGTTTATTTATTTTGTAAAATATGATTTTAATATGATAAAAATCAGAGAAATTTCAACGTCTAATGTAGTCGTGCAAAATTAGGAATGCATCGTGGGAGTTGAATTAAATCGGATTCCTTTTTGAACTAATGATTTATTGGCAAAATTGATTGTGTTTTGAAATTTATTGTGTATCATTGTTTGCTTATTCTTGAGTCTTCATTGAATCTATTGTGATTTTCTTTTGATTGGGTTATGTCTCACAGGAAAACCCTAGAGTTAACTTGTCTGGTTTTAGGAACCTAGGTTGTAATTAGAACTTCCAGAGGTGGGAATACTGTGGCTTATTTTGAGCTTGAAATTTGATGGTTGTACTTAGGTTTTGGTTTTAAGTGATGATGTTAATGTTCACGCGGATTGTATCGTTTGTGAATGTTAAACGTATGATTTTGGGCGAGAGGGTTATGCCTCGCAGTTGATCTAATGTTGGTTCAATTTTTCCTTGTTGATACAATCCTGTTGAGTTGGTTATTCTTGTGCTAGAGTGTCTAGAGAGAGTGGCTCTAGTGGGGGCCGGCGCACAAAGGGGCTGTCAGGGTAACCCACATAGAGTTAGATTAATCAGTGATAACTTAAGTAATAAACCACGGGTGGGGATTAAACACTAATAAGATAATTGTGAAGCCTCGTCCACCTGTTAGTGCTATCATAGACTAAAGGGGACTGAGAAGGCCGTGGTTGGCAAGGTCATTGCCTTGTCTTCACGAAAGGTTAATGACTCCGCATGAGTAACCCTATGGAGCGGCGCCTTGAGATAGGCTGTCAGGAGAACCATAGATGGAAGCGGCACCTTAACTTGGTTGTCTGGAGAATCCATGTAGAGATGGAGGCGGCACCTTGTAATAGGTTGTCTGGAGAATCCATGTGAAACCATGCGATGACACTCTCGTCTAACATTCTATTTGTGTTGATTTACTCAAGTCCTCTGGAAGTGATTTATTGATTTATCTTTGGTCATGGTTGGAAGTAGTACTTGATATTATGTCTTGAGTTCGATATTATGTCTGTAGTTTCTTTGATGTTGTGATTGTGACTTGTTGATTACGTTTCGAAGTGGTTGTTGTTGTGCCTTTTGGATTTGTCGTTGTTGAGTTTCTATGTGGTCTTTGGTGTTAAGTTGTCTTCTTGGAGTTAGTCTTTGCTATTGTTAGACGTACTTGGTCGGGGACCCTTCCTTGTCTACTCTCAGCACGGGGGTGGTTGGGTGGAACGTGCTTCGCACCCCGTTGGGTTTCCCCTTCTATTACAGGTGTATCTTTATTGCAGGGCTTTTGGAAGATGTTGATGATCCAGTTATTCTTATGTACCAGATAGTTGTATATACTTCAGTTGTAATGTATTTAATGTATTTATTGATGTATCGTCTCCCACGTGTGATGGGGTGACCTCGATGTAATTTGGATATGTGGTTATTGAGATGTATGCTTAGACGTGGTATTTCACCATCTTTTGGGATGTAATGTATATTCGGCCATGTATTATTCAGAACTGTCATTGTAATAGTTGGTTACGTTATGTTGTATCTATCGAAATATGTAACACTTTATATCTTTATAATTCCATGTATTGTCATATGTGCATATGGTATTAATATGGTTATTGTTTAATGGATAAAATGATGAAATGAAATTAATAGATTTATGTAATTGTTTAATTATGGTTATCTTATTATCGTGTTATGGGTTAGTGTAGTCATGTCACTTCGTGTACCCCATTGGAACTAGTTGTGCCTTATTACATTGTTATGTTATAATACTTAAGTATGTTATTATATTCTTTTAAAAAAAATTGTTCCATTGTTTTAGTTCCTTTGGGGGTTAAGCGCGGCCGGTGACAATTTATCCATATTTTATAGGTAAGAGCAAGAAGATAGATGTTTACATTCTATCTCCCTATGTGATTCTATTTAGTTTAAATACCACCAAAGGTATGTCCTTATTATAAGGATCATTATTTCAACTAAGTGCCAGTCATATAGAGTGCTAGCCTTCAAATTAGAAAGTATAAAACTTGGACCATAAATCCATTATACCCCTCACAACTGAAAAAAAGCAACATATCCAGCCTCGATATCCCTCCCATAGGCACCATATCCACAAGCGCCACCTAATTACAATATACATGTAATAGGTTGACATATTACAAGATTCCTATAGTTTTGTTTTATCATAAACAGTTTTGCATAAACAATTGCTCAATTTCAAATAGTGCATAAACAGTTTTGGGTCCAGAAGTCTCCTAAAAGAGTTGAATGCTACTTTCTTGGTTCTTATCCTTAAGAAGCCTAGAGTAGTGAACTTTGATGCTTTTAGACCAATCAACCTCTGTAACTCGATCTATAAAATCATCTCAAAGGTTTTGATTTCTAGACTTTTAATTCTTTTTCCTACTTTGATCTCCCCTCAACAAAATGGATTTGTCCTTGGTAGACAGATCCTTGATTCTATAGTCATAGTGCATGAGAATATCCATTCCCTAGTTGAATCTAAGACAAAAGGCTTCCTTTTAAAGCTTGATATCTCAAAAGCCTATGATAGAGTTGACTAAAAATTCTTGTTTAAAATCTTAAAGGCATTTGGGTTCTACAACAGAGTTCTTCAAGTGGTGGAACAACTTGTGTCTATGGCTTCTATCTCTGTTTTGGTTAATGGATCCCCCTCGATTTTCTTCCAAAGCTCTAGAGGTCTAAGGCAAGGAGATCCCATCTCTCCTATTTTATTCACTATCATGGCCGAAAGTCTTCGAAGAAATTTGAAAAGGCTGATAGATCAAAGATCCCTTGCTGGTCTTAAACCGTCCTCTAACAATTTGATATGTTCTCATCAACAGTTCATTGATGATACCATGCTCTTAGGAAAATCTACCATTTCAGAAGGAAAGAATTTGAAATTTGTGCTAGATGCATATGGGAGGGCATCTGGCTAGTTGATTAATAAACAGAAAATCTCTCTCTTCTTCTTTAATACTCTTGAACACAGACAAAATAAAATTGCCAGAATCCTTGGTTGCAGGGTGGAGTCTTTACCTACCACCTATCTAGGTTTACCTTTAAGCCTTAAACCTCCAGAGTCCTTTTGGATTTCGTTGGTTGAGAGGTTCAATAAGAAGCTTGTTGGATGGAAAGGAGCCTTGCTAAGTGTAGCGGGTAAATTACAACTCCTCAAAGCTACTCTTCAGAATCTGTCGATTTATGCTTTAAGCCTCTTTAAAATCCTTGCCAAGTTTGCGGATGCCATTGAAAAGATTCAAAAAATATTTCTTTGGTTGGGTGTTGAAGAAAAAAAAAAGGTTGCCTTTAATGGGGTGGGATCTAGTGTGTAGACCTAAAAAGGCTGGTGGTTTAGGTGTTTGAAAAATCAGAATGGTTAACAAGATACTTCTAGCTAAACAAATTTGGAGAATATTTTTATCCTTAGGGGAATGGAATGATATCTTGACAAGAAAATATTTGGAGAATAACAGATCTCTTATTATTAAGATGGACTCCCATCTTCTACCTAGAGGCTCAACATGTTGGAATAACTTGATTACAGGAAGAAAATTTGTTGAAATAGGAGTGGGTTGGAAAGTCAAGAGTGGAAACCAAACTAGATTTTGGGTGGATAAATAGTTGTTTAATGAGCCCCTTATCAAAATTGAACCTTTTTGTGGGTGGGCTAAGATTTGTAAAGCTCTATTTTGTTTGTATGTTAAAGATTATTGGTTGAATGGAAAATGGGTGGAACCGAGTCTTGTTAGTCAAGCTCTTGCTTTGGTTCACTCATCCTTGTTGGCTGTTAGACTTTGCCATTATCAGTTGGAAGATCGTCTTGTTTGGACTGATGAACCCTCAGGTAATTATTCTATTTCGTTGGCTTTTTCCATGCTGTCTTTTATCCAGGCTCCTCCTCCCTTCTAGTCAAAGGGTTGGTTCAAAAACCTGGTCCCTAAAATCAACATCTTCTTCTGGATTCTTCTTCAAAATAAAGTGCTCACGATTGATAACCTTTGCAAGTGTGGCTTTCAAATACCCAATAGATGTTATCTTTGCAAGATGGAAGATGAGTTAGTATGTCACTTGTTTCTTCATTGTCCTTTTGCTGCCTCGATTTGGGAAAAATTCCTCTGTTACTAGCAATTATCTTGGGTTTTCCCCTTGTCAATTGAAGACTTCTTTATACAATGGAAAGCTCCGACACGTAATCCCGCTCTTGGGAATTTGTGGAATTTTTCTTTCTCTCATATTCCCTGGGGTCTATGGAAGGAACAGAATAATAGAATCTACAGCGATAAAGAATCTTCGGTGGCCATTGTGTTTGATAAAATAATCAGATTATTGAAAGAAAATTTCAATACTATCCCCTAGAAGGTTGGAAATACCGAGGAAGTGGCTTGTTCGTCCTATGAGCTCATGGTAGCCAAGGAATGGAATATTAATCTTGATATTTCCTATGTCCATAAACATGCTAAGAAGGATAGGGAGGGTGTTTGCTAGACTTTTTCGTGTAATGGTTGGATCAAAGCCAACTTTGATGGGGCAGGTAAAGGTAATCCTAGGGTGGCGGGTTGCAGCAGAGTCATAAGGGATTCTTTTGGAAATTTCTCAGTGCGACTACCACTCCCCTTGGTTCTCAAACCAATCTTCTTGTTGAGGCTGCTAGAGCTTAAATTCATGTTATAAATTTGGGTCATAGTCTGAATTTTAAAAACCTTTGGCTTGAAGGGGACTCTAAAAATATAATTGAATGTCTTTTAGGTACGTCCCCCCCTCATGGACCATAAAGTCTTGGATTGATGAGGCTATTTCGACTTTAGCTAAGTTTGGTAATATAAATATTTCACACGCTTATAGAGAAGCTAATGCTGTGGCGAACTTTTTTGCAAATGAAGGGGTTAAAAGTAAAGGACAATGCACTTGGCTGAATATTAGTGATTTAGGTGCTAATGTTCGTACCTTATTGAACTATGATGCGTCACATGGGAAAGATGCATGTCATCTCATTAATGATGATTGAATGGGGAAAATACTTCACTATCATTAGATTGTATGGGACTGAGTCAATTTACTTATCCTATAAGTTCGCTTGGTATGCTTTGTGGGCTCATTGGTTTGGTGAGACCATTTCAAGTCAAGATTTTGTCTCTGTCTACTTTATTGTGCTTGCTAAAATGGGTGGAGAAAGAAAAAGAGTTGAGCCGGATAGCTTTGAGATGCACACAAGAAACACGAAAGCGTGGAACAAAGTCAAAAGCGGGGGTTTACTCCCTTTTCTGGAAAAACTCCATGGGTCTAATCAGGAAGCTACAAAGCATTTTGAAAGGAATTGGGAAAATGGGAAATTAACTCTTTTTGGTAGGAAAGTCCATCTCGATGAAAATCTTATAGCTGAAGTGACTAGCATGTCCATTGAAGGACAAATTTTTTAGGGACATATTTTTCTTTGATGAAGTTGTGGTCAAATTTTTGAAGAAAGATAAGGAAAGATTGAAAGTGGTGAAAATTTCTAACAATTTCTTTGAGGTCAACACCATTAAAGCTCTCTAGAGAAAAGTGCTTCATGTCATCATGAAGTATATTACTCTGGATGGTCGCTTCACTAGGGCCTATGGCTATCACTTTTCCTTGTTCAACCATTTTCGCTATAAGGTCAGGGTTTCTCTTCCCCACTACCTTCTTTGTTCTTTAAGAAAAAGTCTGGATGACCATAAGAAAAACCCAAAAAGATATAATATTTTGCATACTGGTTTGATTAGGTTAATCGTTGAACATTTTCAAAATATGTCAGCCCCTACAAATTTGGTTGCTTCCCTGGAGTCTGAGGAGGATGACACTGAACCTAGTTGTTCAGGGAATTTTCCCAATTTGAGTCTGGTGAGGATGGTCCTGAGTCCACCCTCGGTTATGGCTGCTAAGAAAACTCTAATCCATAATCACCAGTTTGCTCAAACTTGCCCTGTGTCTAAGCCTGGAAGCTCTACTATCAAAAACCTTGTCTCTTATTCTAAAGACTCTCGTGAGTTTGAGGATTCTGGCGCTAACAATAATTCATCCTTTTTTTTCCCGTTGTTGGATAAAGATGTTAGAATTGGTTCCCCTAGAGCCTCTGACTCTACAAAAAATTGCTTCAGTCTTGATAGGGAACCCTCTGCTGACTACTTGGGTATAGCTAGGATTAATGCGATGGATCATTTCAGAATGTTGAAATGGGTTTTTCATGAAATCAATGATCTAAAAATTAAAAATTGGGCCCTCCAGAGTAAACTAGAAAAAATGAGAGATAAGGTGTCTGCTTTTAGCAAGAAGAATGAAGAGCATAAAGATCACAGTGCCAGTAAAGAGATCCATGACAATGTGGGCAAGGATAGAAGGATTGAAATAGATTTGGAAAAAATAAAAATATCGTGAAGATAATTGTTGAACAGAACAATAGGATTGCAAGACATAACGCCATCATTATCAATGCTATGACTAAAAAATTGGACAAAGCTCAATAGGGGTCCTTGGTGGTTGACTTGGAAGAGGTAAAAGATAAAAACCAAGAAGAGGACATTGGGATTTCTAAGAGAACTAGGGCCAATCTGAAAAGGAAGGCACCTCCTACGCCGCAGATGATTCAAACATTGAAGAAAGGGGTTCAAGATATGCAAGACCTAGATGCAAAGACCGAGCTTGTCCTAAAGACTCTGGGTTAGTTGTTGCTAGATTTTTGGCTTGTGTCCTAGCTAGTTTTTTTATTGACTCTCCTGATCTTTTGTGGTTGGGTGCTGATTTTTCTAGTTTTATCCTTTTTAGCAACCTGTTCTTTCCACTGAGCTTTTTTGTCCTCTTTCTTTTGTTGTAAACTTGGTTGTTTTGGGTCCCTGTAAAACCTGTTTTTTCCTTTATCATAAACAATTGCTCAATTTCCTTATGTCATCCTTGATTAGCTCCTTGTATTACCGATTATTCTTTCATATGCTCGACGTAAGTCTGAGATGAAATCATGTGCACATTGGTGGGCTTGAAGAAAACAAAAACCCTAAAGAAACCATATTTAATTCATTAATGTCCTTTTATTAATGAAAATTATAAAGGAAGGAGTCGGTGGCTAGATAAATATTAGAAGTAGACAAACTCAAGATAGTTGTATATACATTTGACTAAGTTACGTATAAATGTCTCAACTCATTCACAATGATTGATATTATCTTAATTTATGTCTATCCACCATAAATCTAGTTTTACAACATTTTCGTTAACTAGTACTTTTAATTGGTCAAAAAATGTTTAAAGTTTTATTTATTTAATTATATTGTTTTGATGGATAAGTGTCAAATTTTTTATTAATTAGAGAATAATAGTATATATAATTATAAAAAAAAATGGGTGTATATTAATTTATTTTTAGTTGGATAGATATTTTCAAATTGTTTATTTCAATTTTGTATATTTTATATCATATTTGTTATTTTTAAATTAATAAATTGAGTTGATAATCATTAGAGAGGGAAGAGACTTCATATTCAAAGTTAAAATTTGTTTTGTGTTGTTTTCTTCTTCTTTTTATCTTTTTCTTACTATTTTTGTCACTGCTGATCTTCTTGTTATGTTAATCTTATTTCATATATTCTTTTTTTCATGTTATTGCATAATATTCTTTATTCTTTTGAATTGTGGATTATTATTTTATTGTACTATTTTGAGTTTTCCTCTTTTCCTTTTTTTAATATTTTAAATCCCTTGCTAATTTTGTATTCGAGTGGAACATCCCTCAACGTGTGAAGAAAATATAGGTATAGAGTAGGTTATCATCTTCTAGGAAACTCAAACTTTATACAAATTATATTAGGTGAAAGAAAAAACCTAGGTCATTTAATTCTACATTTGACACACAACATAAAATACAATTAAGAGAGTTGCATAATATTACTGCATGTTTCATATAAGATCTTTACAAGAATCTTCTCAAGATTCACAACTGGGTCATAAGGGTTGATAATGCTCAAAGTGTGGTCAATTATAAATATTACATGTGAATGATACTTTGATTCTTGAGTTGTGCATGGCTCTCAAGTTCATCATTACATATGAGTATGATTAGACCTTAATGTAGAGACTAAAAGTATTCTCCTCATCATCAAACCCTAATAACCATCATTAATAATTATTTCTTCTATTCATCAACCTTTCATCATCACCAACACATCACCATTAATAATCATTTATCATCATAATCTTATATTTATGTATTTTAAATAATATTTTTTCATTTAATTAAATATGTCCTCCTCCACCCATTAGTTAACTCCTCATTTCTCTTTAATCAATTCCTTCTCCTCTAATTAGTTATATTAGTATTCATTTAGAAATTATATCTCCACTCCATTAGCTAAATCAATCCCCTTTTAGAAACTTCTTTATCCATTAGTGAAGTTAGTCTTTGAATGGAAATTTTATTTTCACATTTATTTATCAATTTAATTTTAAATAATTCATTCTTATCACCTCATGGGTTTGCAATGGGAATTTTTCATTTTCTAGTTTAGTTTCTACAAATAGTTCAATTTGATTTGGTATCCATTCTCATCCTTATTGCCTAGTATATTTTTTCCTTAGAAAATATATAAATAGGATCAATCCTATGAGACCCACTTTCCAATGAGAGTTTATTGCTTATGTTTGTGAATATTTTTTTTATCATCATGGGTCATTTTAAATATGTTTCTCTTTATTACTATGTTTTAGACCTTTGATTTTGATATTTATTTTTTATTCATGATACACATATATATGCATGCACAGGTTGACTTTGGTCGCGATTATGAAAAAGTTATGTGAATGATTAGATTAATCAAATGATTTTTTTCTCTACTATTTCTAGATGTATGGTTTAATCTTATGAAACAATGGTTATGGTGTATTGAACATACTATAAATTTAGTATCTTCTATCATAGAAATCCTATTCATTTTCTAAAGATATAAGGATTATGGTGAGTAATAGAATTATGAAATAGAAATATTTATTTATTGAATGTTATATGTTGTAGTGTATTAAAATGCACTCCTTTATATTTTCACACTTTGTTTGGGTCCCCTTAATTGGAATTAATTATGCCTTAATAAGCCCTATTTTGCATCTACAAGCCTAATAAATTGCATTTTTTGAAGGGAAAACCTGAAAAAATTTAATGCCAACACATAATAGTTTACCTTGAGTAATGTGTGTTCCACAAATAGGGACCTCAAACCCATTCCCCATGGGAAAATGGGTCCTCCCTAGGCCTTTGAACCTAAATTTGAAACATGTTTTTGGCGGTATTTTAGTGTCCCTAAATTCAAATTTCAATATCAACTTGTAATGTTTATTTTTTATGAAATTAAGGCTAGATATCCATAAATACAAGGTTATTTCATCAAATCAACTAGAGATTTTTAATTAGTTTTTTGAAAGATAAATCCTAAGAGATAAGATTATTGTCAAGGGTATTCAAGAGTAGATTTATTAGTGATTTATTGCAACAATCAAGATCTCAAGCATAATGTCAAAGTCTCTTGCAAACATGCATTTTTTGGAGCTAACATTATGTTGTAGGTTTCAAAGATTCAAGTCAAGCATTTGAATCAAGATCCAAGCTATCAAATCAAGATCCACATCCATTGAATCCATTTCATGCAAGATCAAGATCAACATTTTAGACTTTCAAAGGCTTATTCAAGGGTTTGGTGAGTTGTAACATTGGATTATTCATTCATCATTCCTTTCATGTTTCATTATTTCACTTAAATTTTCAATTACCAAAATGGGGTTTGACCAAGGAAAACCCTTCAAACCCCTATCCACCAATAAATAAATAATTTTTCCCCTCTTGTGTATGTGCAAGTTCATAGGTTCAAGAATGATTAAAGTTCTCTTGAAGATCAAAAATGGAAAGGTTGTCAAAGTTGCAAAAGTTGTCAAAGTTGTCATCAAGCCATGAAATCTCACCTATAGATCCTATTTCCAAACTTCTAACACTGAAACCTAGACCAAACAGAAACTACAAATTAATATCAAAGGATTTTGAAAGCTAATTGAAATCCTTAAGTAGGGACCCATTCGCCCATGGGTGAATGAGTCCCGGACAACCTCTTGAAATTTCCTTTTGGTGATTGGTACACAGTGTTTAACCCTTCTCAGATCTACAAAAAACTTTACCATTTCTATTTGTATTGAGCTTTAAATTGATGTTTCAAGTTTGAATGGGCATAATTGAGTTAATTTACTATTTTTAGATTTTCTCCCAAAAGTGTTGTTCAAGTTTATCTACCTCCATCCTTAATCATAAGGAAATCCATAGATTCCCTCATTGAGTTAACTCACCTAAGGGTTGTAAGTCAATTATTTGTGCGGATATCATTTCCTAATGAAATAAAGAATAATAGGTCCATATTTGGTGAACCCCTTATAACAAACTCTTCAACCCCCAACCTATTTTTCATTATTTCATATGTGAATTGATATTATATATTAATCTATGTGTCTTTGGCTATGAGTTTCATTATAATGGAATGACATTTAAAAATTGAGTGCACAAGTATTCCATGGAAAATGGACTTAGGGGGATCACATGGTAATCCTATTTGGGATAACTAGTTGAGTTGGCCTAGACTTTATGAAGAGAATCACTCTTCTATTATGTGCAACTTAATTTTGTGATGTAAAATTTATCATTTGTAATGTGAAACTCATTCTTTTATATTGTGTAGTATTTTATTTTTATCAGTAATTTATGTTTCTTGAGTATTGTGTTTGTGAGTCAAAGTGGAAGGATATGTTTCATATGAATGGACCTAAAATTTATGTTTGACATGGTTTAATATAGTTGTAAAGTGTTAATTTCATCTCATTTTGGGATTCATAAGGTCCTAGTTCATGGGAATAGGGTTAGGCCCCTATTCGAGGACATAAATCAAACTACATGACTAAGTTTTTAACACTTGTCATGGTCACTTGTAAATGTCATGACTTTTGAACATGTTTGGTGAAGTCATGATATGAACATGCTTTAGTGGGACACATGGAATGATCCTAGATAAGGAATATACTCCCACTACCTTGTTCACATAATTGTGATACCAAAGTGAGGAAGAAGTGATCCCATGAAGATTGCTCACGGATGAGTGAGGAAGATGCTTAGGTGTTTTTAAAATATTAAGAGATTAGTAGATTATGATTTCTTTTTAATTCCCAATTTTGGATAAGAAAGGGACTTTATGGTTCATTATATTTTGAATTATTGAGTGGAGAGTGCATTGAGTAAGAATAAGTTGAGAGAAATCTTAGCTATGAAGGATAAAATTGAAAGATTTTTCTAGTGGAGTTTTCACCAATATTGCTCAAGTGTTGAAACATTCAGAGGTAGTTATTATCTTTTTTAAAAATAAAAATAAAAATTATGCAACCAATTTCTTGAAATGGATGTTAAATGGTTCATATGCATATTTTTGTGATGTATTAATCATTTATTTTATGTTACGTTGCAAATTTAGAGTAGGCTTTCCCAATTTTTGAGAGTACTCCATTTGTGAGATTTAGAGTGGGTAGGCCCCTATGGGGAGAGATTGATTGAATGGAATGAGTACCCATGCATTCTTATGATGGTTTTGGCATAATATAAGATTTTTTTTTTGTGTGGCTTGGTTAAATGGAAGAAATGGTTGTGGACAATGTTGGAGTTGGTGTGCTTAAAAGATGAGTGCTAGTACTAATTTATTTGTCTCTTTATGGAGCGTGTTGAGTACTCCTCCTCTCATGGTTCTATGAGAGAAACAATTTTTCATAATGCAACAATGAAGTTTGATGGGTTTTTTGTAATTTTTTTACTAGTTTAAAAAAAAATTGTTGTGTGCATTTGAGGTCATGTCTATAAAACTATGTTGTTGTTATGTATTCTTGTAATGTTGTGAACATGATATCATTTGTGATATGACAAAGACTGGGAGTAGTTTTTTGCTCCTCTAAGGTTTAGAGGTGATATCATTTACCTATGTTAAAAAATTCTCGCTATTTTTTATTGGTTTAATGGAGAAATCTAGTAACTATAGAAATCATTTCCAACATGTCATCATAAAATGTGGTCTAAAAGTTCATTCATCGACCCATAATGATTTTATTTTATTTTTATAGGCAAGTGCAGGAAGATAGATGATTACATTCTGTCTCCCTACCTGATTTTATTTAGATTAAATACCACCAAAGGTATGTCCTTATTATAAGGATCAGTGTTTGACCTGAATGCCAGCCTTCATATTAGAAGGCATAAAACTTGGGCCATAAATCCATTATACCCCTGACAGCTGAAAACAGGCTACATATCCAGGCTTGACGTACCTCCCATAGTCACCATAACCACAGTATACGTGTAATAAGTTGACATATTACATGATTCCTACAGTTCTGTTTTATCTTCTTCCTCTTCTTTGTTTCGCAAAAACAACTACTCGATTACACTTCTGTGCCCTTTGATTAGCTTCTTGTATTACTCGTTTTTGTTTCATATGCTCGACGTAAGCCTTCTATCAAGTCATGCTCACATCAGTAGGATAGAAGAAAACAAAAACGTCGAAGACACGGTATTATTAATGAAATTTATAAAGGAAAGAGTCGGTCATTGGATAAATATTAGAAGTAAATAAAGTCAAGCAAGATGAATGCATGGTACTTAATTTAGTAATGCTTCGAATAAATGTATATACATTTGACTAAGTTCAACTCATTCGCAATGGTTGATATCTTTATTTATGTCTATCTACCATTAATTTTGATTTTACAACTTTTTCGTTAACTGGTACTTTTAATTGGTCAATAAATGTTTAAAATTTTATTTATTTAATCACATTTTTTAATGGATAAGTGTCGATCAATTTTATTAATTAGAGAATAATAGTCTATATATTTATAAAAAAAAGTGGGTGTATATTAATTTATTTTTAGTTGGATAGGCATTTTAAAATTGTTTGTTTCTCTGTATCATATTATTTATTTTTAAATTAATAAATTGAGTTTATAATCATTAGAAAATGAGGAGACATCATGTTAAAAGTTTAAAAAACTAAGTTCAACTCTCGTTACATAATGATTGATATCTTTATTTATGTCTATGTACCATTAATTTTGATTTTACAACTTTTTAAGTTGGCAGTACTTTTTTAATTGGTCAATAAATGTTTAAAATTTTATTTATTTAGTCACATTTTTTAATGGATAAGTGTCGATCAATTTTATTAATTAGAGAATAATAGTCTATATTTATCAAAAAGTGGGTGTATATTAATTTATTTTTAGTTGGATAGGCATTTTAAAATTGTTTGTTTCTCTGTATCATATTATTTATTTTTAAATTAATAAATTGAGTTTATAATCATTAGAAAATGAGGAGACATCATGTTAAAAGTTTAAAAAAAAAATAAAAATCGCTGTTTTCTTGTTTTCTTGTTTTTCTCATTATTTCTTATGTTGTTGATCTTTTTGTTATGTTAATTTTATTTCATATTCTTTTTATCATGTTATTGATTAATATTCTTTTTTCTTTTGCATTGTGTATTATTTTTTTATTGTAGTATTTTGAGTTTTTTTTTTTTTATCATTTTTTAATATTGAAAAATATCTTTCTAGTTTAGTATTCTAGTGGAACATCCCTTAACATGTGAAGAAAATATAGGTATAGAGTAGGATATAATCTTCTAGAAAACTAAACCTTTATACAAATTATATAAGGTGAAAGAATAAACCTAGGTGATTTAATTCTACATTTGACACACAACATAAATTTTAATTAATTGAGTTGTGTAATATGAGTGCATGTTTCATATAAGATCTTTACAAGGATATTCTTAAGATTCCTAACTAGGTCATAAGGGTTGATAAGGCTCAAAGTACGATCAATTATAGACACTACATGTGAATGATACTTTGATTCCTGAGTTGTGTATGGCTCTCAAGTTAATTATTACATATGAGTATGACTAGACCTAAATGTAGACATTAAAAGTATTCTCCTCATCATCAAACCCTAATAACCATTATTAATAATTAATTCTTCTAGTCATCAACCTTTCATCATCATTATCTCATCATCAATAATAATCATTTATCATCATAATTTATATTTATATATTTTAAATAATACTTTTTCATTTAATTAAATGAGTCCCTCTCCAATCCATTAGTTAACTCCTCATTTCTCTTCACTCAATTACTTCTCTAATTAGTTAACATAGTCTTCATTTAGAAATTATATCTCCACTACATCAATTGAACATT